>LCTX01000302.1:0-65094 GCA_002233555.1 Limonomyces culmigenus | reverse complement strand
GACAAGCCGAGTCTCCACGCATTTGTGCGGCCCGACAGCGGCGGCGCTGCGCCCAGCGCAGTCGCAGCGCTCTGCCCGCGCTGCCGCCTCGGCTTCTGCGCGAGGTGCGCCCCCGCCGCCATCCCCGTCCCCTTCGCCTCACCGCCCCAAGCCACCGCTACCCCGATGCCCACGCCTGCAGTATGCCCGCGCCCGCGCCCTCCGCCCCGACGCTCCCCGCCGCCGGCGCCGCGCTCCTCGCGAAGCACTTCCCGGGTGCGCGCACCCGCACCGCACCCGCGGCCCGCGCGCTGCCGACCGACCCGGCGAAGCGCGCGCAGGCGCTCAAGATCGAGCTCATGAAGGCGCGGCACAAGGCCGGGCCGGCGGACCGCGCGGACGTGGGGAAGAGCGTGCTCGTCGACCAGCGACTGCATGTGCAGGTGCGCGTCGCGGGCGCGGAGGTGCCGCGGTACTTCTGGTTCCGCAAGGTGCGGGCCATCCGGGTGTGTGGTTATATCTCTCTGATATGCACAGGCTGTGGGGACGGGCCGCGCGGTGGACATGCTCGCGGCGCAGTTCAGCCTGTCCACTGCCAGAGGAGTGAGGTCGCTCCCTCCAGTCCATGTCATCCGCTGAGCACTTGTGCAGCCGATCACGCTATCCAAGGAAGGCGCCGATGAGCCATTGCAGCTCACAGAGACACTTGCAGCCCAGGTTCCGGACGGCGAGCACCTCGTGCTTACTCAGACGGTATCATAGGCGTGCGGCATTCGGCATGCTCATGCACTGAATACGAGCGTCTGTGACTAGAGTCACTAGACATGTATCGTAGACGGACGAGTAATAAGTGTCATCATCCCGTTAAATACTAGCGGCCTTCCGCCACCGACGCAGCTACAGCTTGACAGTCAAACGAGTTGTCCCTCCTGAGGAGCAAATAGTGTAGTGCAAACCGAATACAGATCGTCCAAGCTCTCATTTCCTGAGCGCATCCAGCCGTGCCTGCAGGTCGTCGTCGGCAGACGCCGCCCCGCCGCCGCCGCCGCCGCCGCCGCCACCCGCCGGTGGACCGTCCGCAGGCGGCTTGCCCGCGGGGCCCGCAGCCTCGCCGAGCGCGACGGGCCGGCGCTCGGCCACGGGCGCAGCGAGGCTGCCGCTAGGCGCGTCGGAGAGCTGCTGGCCGAGGTCGACGCCGATCTCGTCGAGGACCTCGCGGAGGATCGCGTCGCCCTCGGCCTCCTCGTCCTCGAGGTCGCCGTCCATGACGTCGTCGACCGCGTCCGTCATCATCTCCTCCTTCATGTCCATCGTCGCGCTCTCGCGCTCGAACTCGTTCATGATCTTCTGAATCGCGGGCAGGTTCATGCCCCGGTTCATCGCGCCCATGGCCTGGTGCCCGTGCGTTAGTGCAGGGAAGGGAGAGAGGGGGAGAGGGAGACGCACACGGGTGGCACCGCGCATGGCGTCCGCCATCTGCTGGTTGCTCCGGAGCGTCTGGATGCGCAGGCCGACCGCCTGGAGCTGCGTGCGCATCTGCACGAACTTCTGCACGTACCGGCGCGTGCGCACGAGGTCCTTGGCCATGACCTTGCACGCGTTCTGCCGCCGCCGCCGTCACTCGCGGTGTTCCGTCAACGGGTGGGGGCGACAGGCGGGCGCACCATCTGCCCGGCCTTGGCGCTCTTGCGGATGTCCGCGATCAGCTTCTTCTCAGACGCCTCGAGCTTGGTCCGCTCGCGGTCGAGCTCGCGCTGCGCCTTGGTGAGCGAACGCTGGTGCTGCCGCAGCCGCTCCGCGGGCGTCACGCTTCGCCCGAAGAGCGTCTCCTGAGGAGAAGAGGGAGGCTCGGTTCAGGTGTCGCGCAAGAGGAAGGGAGGTGCTGGGACGCACGATGATGTTCATGGGTGGGGGTCGGAGGGAGAGGCGGGGCGGCACACTGCGGAATAGGCGCTGCCCCTCTTGCTCCCCGCAGTCATGGGCACGTCTCGCTGAGAGCATGCAAGCATTCTGATAGTTCATGATGTGTGTACCATACATCATTCCGAGTCCGAGTCTATGGTGATCGCTTCGACCGTGGTGGCAGACTCCTTCTTGACGACGCCTGCTCGCCCCATCGCGTGGTTGATCCTGCTCCTTTCCTCCTAAAAAATCGCGTTCGCTCTAGCAGGCACAGGAAGTAGAGGGGTCTTTACTCACCGCATTTATAAGCATACGCGTGCTGAGGTCCGCTAATGCTCGCTCGTCAGCTTCGGCTTTGGGGGGTCGATGCGTGCTGGAAGCATGGCTAGACACCGAGGCCAGAGGCGGGGGTACCAGATTGGCTGGTAGTAGACGATTGAACATCATCTCTTCTCGCTTCACCTCGATATTGGATGATGAGCCATGCTCATGAAGGCACTCTCTCGACACTTTCGGCTTTTCGACCGGTAGCGACGCGTCTTCTCCAGTCAAGTCGATGTTGGTGCGAAGCTTCCGCCGGCGCGCTGTCCAGAGCTTGCTTTGCCTCAGCTGAGCGGCAATTCGCATCAGTGCGAGTAAGATATGAGGAATCAAAGAAACTCACCTCGATGGCTCTCAGCTCGACATCGATGTCCATCAACTCTTCGTCCTTGACCTCAATCTTCGGTGACCGGCACACCGTCGCAGGACGCTTGTGTGAAGACGAATCGGCAGCGTCCTCGCGGCGGCGCTTCAGACTGTCAGGCGGAAAAGGCACTGACTCCACACGTGCACCCAGGGGGTGCTCCTGTCGAGGCAGTGACGGAGTGGCGCTATCTTCGAGCAAACCCTCGGAAATTTGGACTGGCGCTGAATGAGTCATGTGCACCTCTTGCTGCTGGATATGAAGAGGCTGTACGCCTGTGGGCGATGACGATGAACGTAGTTGTTCTGGGATCTGAAAAGGAATCAGACGGTGATGCGGGGGTCAGCATGCCTCTACTCTTACCTCGGTGTTCGTCTGGAGACCGTCTTGTTTGTGTATGACCAGGGAACGGGCTACAGTCGATTGTGGCTCTCCGAACGACTGAGTCAAACACTTTAGGAAAGTGAGCGGGCTCGTAAAATCAGATCCGGTGCGGCTCACGGCGGCCCGAACCGCTGGAGCCCCTTCCTCAGGGCCTCCATCGCCCGGCAATGTAGGTATCGAGTCCGTGACGGCTGATGCTGGCGAGTTGCGCTGTGGATGGTGAGGAAGGTACATCTCCTCGATGCTATCCGTAAATGGGAAGCGAGTGATGCGTGGGGTGCTCGTACCTCCCGTTGCTTCGACTGATTGACGGGGTGCAAGAGTAGGCGACTGATGTGAAAGATCATCCAGACGTATCAAGGTCCGATAATACGTTGGTACCCACCCGAAGCAGCTGTTGTAGACGCTCTTCGTCCCGTTCCTCGGGCTCTGGTGGCTCTGGTGGTGATGGCTCAAGTGGCTTGCGACGAGACCTGATGACAGCCATGGCGCGTAGGAGTTCTATAGTTATGGCTTGGTAAGCCAACGTATTGAACTAGAACGACGTTTTATCGACTTACCCTTCGGACGATATCTGATCTCAAAAGAGCATATGCGAACTTCACTTGCCTTATCCACCTCATACCTCCTCCACCCCTGGTTGCTATCGACTTCTATCCCTGTTCCAAGTCTGACAGGATGACATGACGTGGGGTGGTGCAAAGGGGGGAAATAGTAGACGTAATGAACAGTGTGGTTTCCCACTTTCTTCGACCGCTCATGTAATTCGCCTGACCACAGCTCCAGCTTCTTTGTCGGACGCGAGACGGAGTACACCTTCAAGATCTCTACAGATGAGACATGTATCTTTATTGTGCCGAGATTTCCATAGTCTTGTTCTTCGAGGGCATCGTTGTCGCCTGTTTGACACAATTCAGGCACCCATCTCAGTAAGTGAAATTGGCACTGACAAGTATTGATTGGAGCAAACATAAATTTCTTATGTATGCCTCGGTCTTGTAGACTATCCAGTATTTGTTCACTACTCAAGTCGACCTTCGTCATGGGAGGGCGTCCCAATTCCCCGAAGATGTATTTGGTCTTTTGATGACGACCATCAAAAGCGATTTTAAACTTCACAGTCGGACAAGAAGTGTCGTTTCTATGCCGCTTACAGATGATAGCAAACTCCTTATAGAGGCTTTTGTTAACGAAGGAAACGCAGAATGAAGTGGCGCAAATCGCCTGGCCTGTCTCCGACGCAACATAGCAAGAGATGATAGGAACATTGTTCTCAAAACAATTCTCCGTAAGGTACTCGCGAGGGAGGATGCCGTTCACTTGCAAACGAGCACTCCAGTTCTTCGTGCGTGGCATACGAGGATGGCTGCGAGTCTGCTGCGGGGTCGTGGCAGAGGACAAGCTGTGCGCCCGCCACACCCGCACAAGCTTGTCCTCGTCCCACCACCTCGGCCCCGCCTCATTCCCCTTCCCGCGCGCCGGCCGTGCCTTTTCTTTCTTTTTCGCCACCCACACCGTTTGACACGATACACCATGAGCCTCCCGTCCCGCCCGAACCGGCCCAACGCAGGCGGTCTGCCCGGCGCCCCCCGTCCGCGCCCTAGCGATCGGTCCTCAGACTCGTCCTCCTCCCGGACCGTACGCACCCAACGCTCTCTAGTCCAGATTTCATCCTCCCGCGCACGCCCCGCGGACGAGGACTACGACTCGCGCACGCGGAGCACAACCGGGCGCGATGGGCGGTCCCGCGAGCGCGAACGTGAACGTGAACGTGAACGGGCGCCGCCGATGCCGTCGCAGCGCGACTCTGGCTACGGCTCGACAACCTCCGGCTCGGGCTCGGCGGGCTCGTCCTTCCTCGACCGCATGCGCGTCCGGAGCAACGACACCACCCCGCGCACGAGCATCGACGACGACCGCCGGCCCCGGCGTGAACACGATGACGGTCGCCGGTACGACGAGGACCGCCGGCCCGCTCGGAGCACTCGGCGTGAGTACGACGACGACGAGCGGGACGAGGACGACGAGGACCGCCGTCGCGACCGGCGCCGAGGTATGTCCGATCGCCGCGGCTGTCCGCCGCCACCGCTGATGGGGCGTGGAACAGACAACCGCAAGTCGGTGGCGGCGCAGGCCGCAGCGCAGGGCGATGGCTCGTGGATCTGGAGCACGGTCGCGGCTGCGGCGGGCACCCTCACGCTCAACATCAACAAGGCGTGGACGACGAAGGTCGCGACCTACTCTGGCGAAGGTAAGACTCTGCACACTTGGGCTCGAGCCTTGTCTGATAATCGGTCTGCAGAAACACCTCCCGGCGAAGAGTCGCGTCTGACCCGTGCGATGAAGGCCTACCACCTCGAGAAGGCACAACGGCCCTCCGACCTCCCCGACTGGCTCTTCCCGGAGACTGAGCGCCGCGCTCCCCGGTCTGACTCCCGGCGGTCAGACCGCTCGCGCTCGCGTGCCGATGAAGGGTACGACGACGAGCCCGCCCCTCCACCGGGCAAGGGTCTCCGCGACATCTACGCCTCTGCCGCTCGCGAGGTCGCCCCATCCGCTGCACGGCCTGCTGCACGGACCGTGCCCGCAGCGGACGACGGCAGCCCCGCGCCGAGCCGCGCGGTCAACCGTCTCAAGGCGCTCCGCGATGCCAAGCGCGCGGCTGCGGGCGTGCGCGCCCCCTCGCCGGAGCCGGAACCCGTGCGTGCGGAGCCTGTGCCGACGGCACCGGTTGTGCGTCCGCGCGTGGGGCTGCCGACTGGGCCGGGGCGTGTGCGGCGGCCTTGAGCCTTGCGTGTATGCTGCTGTGCGTGCTGTGTAGCTCTTGCTGTATCTAATCTATTTCTTGTTTCTCTGTCGCGGTTGAGGTGACCAAACACGTGACCAATGCACTCTTTCTTTGCTACCGTCATCTCTCGACTGACTCCGATACCCCCTACCTGCTACATCGATGCTCTAGCTCCCGAGGTTCTGCAAAGCGTCCTGCAAGAGTTCGTCCAGATCGCACCGTCCGAGAAAGCATCGTTCGACCTGATGCTGGTCTGCCGAACATGGAAGGTTGGCTTCAGCATGTTTTGATGTCATTCACTAAGCTGAACATTGAGCACTACAGGACGCCATGGAAGAGATCCTGTATCGGACTATTGAGGTTCAATACAACATCCCTCGGTTCTTTCAGGCCATGCATGAGGCCGCCCTGAGTCAGAGACAGCCGCATCCGATGCACTACACCAGGGAGCTCACCATCCTGTCCCATCACGGGCTCTTCGAGGACGAGACTCTCAACATGGCCTCCGCGTACACACACGCAGACAGTCTCCGGCGCCTCGATGTCCGGGGCGAGCATGCCCTGCACGCACTTCAGCTCGCCAGCCACGCCTGCGCACTCACCTTGCAGACCCTGCGCCTGAGTGGCATACCGTACGGGCGGGATTCGGCGGCGACGGTGTCCTGCGTCGGCCTGTTCCTGCGCCTTATCGCGCTGGAGCTCGACGTCACGCGGCTGTACAGGAAGGATATGGACCCGGCTTGGGCTGGGGAAATCCAGCCGTGGTCCCTCGCGAGCTTGACATCGCTCCGCCTGACCACCACGGAGAGGGACGCGCCTGGTCTAGCTCACCACTTACATGCGTCCGAACTCCCAAACTTGAAGCGTGCGGAGTTGCGCCTGGGACCGATGAGCGCGTCGACAGCCGCTCACATTGCCCAATTTTGCTCGAAACTCTCTCTGGACGTTCTTCTCTTGGAGCAGCTAAGCGAGGACCTGTACGCCAGCACCGTTCCCGCTTTGCACGCAAAGTCCCTCCACATCAGCGAGCCTCGGCCGAGCATCGTCACGCACGTCCCAGCCACAGTCACCGAGCTCTATGTGCAGATGCCGCACAGCCGGTTTGGGCCATACGAGCCGTTGTGGACGATGTTCGACACCCTGTTGTCGGCGCGCACGAATGTGGGGACTATTCGCCTGCACTCGGCGTGGTTCACGATGCGCTGGACTAACCCGATGCCACCGGACCCCAACAGACACGAACAGAAGTATCGGGAGAAGTTCCTGTGGTACGACATACTGCTACGGCGGAAGGGCATGGTGCTCTGTGACAAGTACGGAGAGACGAGCGTGGATCACTCGTGACTGTATCGTTGCATTATATCGAGAGAACAGGGGCAAAACGTTGGCAAGCATGATGGTGATGAAAAGTGGTGGTACATCCCCGTCACAGTATTAGCGCTAGTTTCGTCTTGGTTGCTGCCAGGGGAGCCGCGCCATGTGATGCAGGACGTGCTGGAGGAGGAAGAGGAGACAGAAGTGGCGGGGGACACGCACCATGGCGTCTCCCACGACCGCGAGCGCGCCCAACGGCGGGCGCGCGCCGATCTCCTCATTCTCCTCCGAGGCCGCGATCCGGACCGCGTTATCAGCACTCGACGGCGACTCGTCCACGCTCGACGGCGAGCTGTCCGCGCTGCTGTCCGCCCGCGCCCCGCTCGACACGGCGGCGGCACGGGTGCGCGCACTCGCGCCTGCGCTCGCGGCGCTCCGGGTCGACGCGGTCGCGCTGCGGACGACGGTGGGCGCGACGGCGCGGACGGCCGAGCGCGTCGGCGGGCGGGTGCGCGAGCTGGACGAGCAGATGCACCGCGTGCGCGAGGCGGCGGAGCGTGTGAACCAGGTCATCGACCTCAAGGTACATAGGTTCAGGCATGCTAATGTTTATGTCTGACGCTATGTACAGGCCGCGCTCGAGGCGCTCCGGACCGCGATCGACGGCGAGGACTGGGAGACGGCGACCCGGCACTGTGCACGCGCGATGGCCGTGCCCGCGGACGTGCTCGACGGCCGCTTCGCCTCGCTCACCCTCGTTCGTCCGTGCCCCCGTTCCCTCGTCCGCGCATACACTCATCATGCCCCAGCCGTCCGAGGCGCACCCGCTCCCGCCCGCACAGACGCTCGCGCATGCACGTGCCGAGCTCTTGCGCGCGTTCGAGGCCGGCTTTGCGCGCGCGAGCACGGCGCGCGACGCCGCGGCGACGTCCCGCTTCTTCAAGCTGTTCCCGGCCGTCGGGTTCGAGGCCGAGGGGCTGGACGCGTACGCCTCGTTCGTCGTCGACCTCGTGCGCGTGCGCCCGCCGCCGTCCGCTAAAAGTGCGCTTCTTTCGCTCCCACAATGCCCAGCAGACGTTGACCAGGCCTCCAGCATCTTCGCCGCTTTACTACATCGCCGCGCTGACCGCGCTCTTTGAGGCGATCGCGCGCATCGTCGACCAGCACGCGCCCCTCGTCGCGCGCTACTACGGCCCGGGCCGCATGGCCGCCGTCGTGCGCCGCCTGCTCGCCGAGGCGGACGCCGTCGTCCGCGGCCTGATCGAGAACTGGGCCGAGGAGCGCCAGCTCGCGCGCAAGGTAGCTAGCCACCCCTCCCGCGCGTGTGCGCTGGCTGATGGCGGCGACAGCTCGTGGAGACGCAGGCCGCGCCCGCGGACCGCCCGTTCGTGCCGGACGAGGACGAGGACCCGGACCCGCGCGAGGTCGACCGCGTGCTGAGCGAGGTCGCGGGGATGGCGGGCCGCTGGGCGCTCTTCCGCAAGTTCTTGTTCGAGCGGCTCTCCGACGACGCGGACGGCTCCGCCCCGCCCACGCCTACGTCCACCACCGCCGCCGCCGAAGACGCGGCGGTGCCGCCGGCATTCGTGGCCGTCGAGGAGAGCGCGTGCAAGGGCCTGGTCGAGCGCCTCCTCGACACGTACTACACGCCGCTCGAGGTGTGGTACGTGCGGCGGACGCTCGCCAAGGCGCAGGCGCTCGCGGCGCCCGACGCGTCCGCGCCGCACGCGGGCAGCACCGCACCGGACGACGTGTTCTACATCCTGAAGAGCGTGCTCGCGCGCGCGCTCGGCGCGGGCGAGCGCGCCGCGCTCGAGCACACGCTCGCGCGCCTGCGCGAGGCCGTCGATGCCGGCTACGCGGGCGCGGTGCGCCGTCGGCTCGACGACGTGTACCGCACCGCGCTCCCCGTCGGCGGCGCGCGCGGCGAGCGCGCGGAGCGCGAGAGCAGGCACGCGTTCGTCGCGCTCCTGAACGACCTCGACGTTGCGACGGAGCACCTCGAGCGCCTCGTGCGCGACGCGCAGGCCTCCCCGGCCATCGCGCAGCTCTACCTCGCGAGCGAGGCGCCCGCCGTGCGCGCCGCGATCGCCGGGCTGGGCGGCCTGTCGGCCAAGCTGAAGAGCACGCTCCGCGCGGGGCTCGAGCAGCTCTTCGCGCAGCTCGTCCGGCCCCGCCTGCGCACGCTCGTGCCGGACGTGTACCGCGACGTCGTGTACGCCGGGCCCGGGGACGACGCGCCCGAAGGCGAGGTGCCGCGGCGGTTCGCGCGCGCGCTCGACGCGCTGCTCGACGGCTTCCGCGGCGCGCTCACGCCGGCGAATTTCGCGCTGTTCTTCGCGCTGCTCCTCGACGCGCTCGTGAGGCCGTGGGAGCGCCACGTGCTCGGGCTGCGCTTCTCGGAGCGCGGCGCGGTCAGGTTCGACCGCGAGGTAAGAGCGGTCGGTGTGTATCTGGCGGAGATGACGCCGTTTGGGGACGTGCGCGAGAAGATGGCGCGGCTTGGGCAGGTCGCAATGGTGCTCAATCTGGATACGGAGGAGGACGTCGCGGAGTTTTATAATGGATCGGGGATCAACTGGAGGTTGAGCGTGCAGGAGGCGCAGATGGTGGCGGGGCTGAGGGTGTGAGGGGGATGACAATGATCTATCGGAGAGTTTGGTTGAGTGATGTCGTCATTACTCTGTGCAGTCCGGCGTCTAAATGCAACCTGTCCTTGCCTACGTCCTCTCATGTCCACCTGACTGCTTGCTCACACTTGCGGGATGTGCGGGCCGACGCTACCCGCAGGGTGCTTACTTGGCATGGTTCCGACTCCCGCGTCTATATTCTTGGCCGGCTTCGACGGGCATCGCAATGATCAGAGACGGCCAACGTTGACCGGCGTGGGGCGGGCTGCATCCCGTGCCCGGCCGGGGGCACTGGATCTCGCCCAGTATATAAGGATGGGTTTCTGTAGCGTCTCAGTTTTCAGCACACCAATCGCACCTACCTTCAGCCTTACTCTCCTATCCTCCTCATCATGAAGTTTTCCTTCGCCCCCCTCTGCCTCTTCGCTGCGGCCTCCAGCGCTATCGCAGCCACTGTCACAGTCTCATACGACACCATCTATGACGTCTCCTCGACGTCCCTGAACGAGGTGGCGTGCTCCGACGGCTCGAACGGCCTGGAGAACAAGGGCTACACGACGTTCGGCAGGTGAGTCACAGCCTTCTCCTGACATCGCGTCACGCGCTCTGACGCGTGGACGCAGCCTGCCCAAGTTCCCGTACATCGGCGGCGCGGCGGCGATCGGCGGCTACAACTCGCCGAACTGCGGGACGTGCTGGGCGCTCACGTACAACGGCAAGACGATCAACGTCCTCGCGATCGACAGCACGGACGCCGGCTTCAACATCGGCATCAACGCCATGAACGCGCTCACGGGCAACCAGGCGCAGCACCTGGGCCGCATCAATGCGTCGTCTAAGCAGGTTGCCGCGTCGGTCTGTGGCCTCTGAGTGGGGGATTCGTGATCGACATCTGCATGTGGCATGGCCTTCTTTCTCGTGGACATTTGGATTGCATGTGATGGTCATTGTACTGTATTACGTTTTTCAACAGAGCTTTATGGTCCTGTATACTCGCACCGCAGGAGCGTGTGCAGTTTGAACGTTGTATAGACTGAATGCGCACGACGCGGAAGTCACGGGGCAGAGACGACCAGGAACGAAAGATCCAATTAGATGCGAATACAATACACGGCCAAACAGTTCAATCAACACACGAGACAGAGAGAAGACAAGATGCGAAACAGTGGCAGTCAACGGAGAAGAGGTCAAAACACAAAGACCAGGAAACGTGAACACCGAGAATTAGGGTATACTTGGGTAGATAGGAGGGCTCGTTGATGTCTTACTCCTCATCCTCATATATAGTGGTGAGGGCTGCACCGGAGTGCCAGGTCGAAGCGACCGACGTGGCAGCCGCAGCTGCCTCTTCGGCGCGGAACTTGCTCCAGGAGAAGGATGAGGATGTGCTCGACATCATCGAACTGATAGCTCGTGAGCGACAAATCAGGCAAGAGGAGCGCATGGCAACTCACAAGAAAGAGTCAGACTCGGAAGTAGAAGAGAGGCCTGAACAGACCTCGGAGCTCACGAGACGCTGATGCTCCTGAGCCGAGACTAGGAGCATCGGCGGCGCATCGATGTCACAGTCAAAGTCGATGTCGGCCAGCTGGAGGAGCATCTGCCGGGTAAGGAACTCGCCGGTGTGCGTCAAGCAGGTGTAGTCGTCTCCAGGTTGGTCGAAGATGGCATGCGGGCTCGAAGGCGAAGTGACGATGATCTCGGGGATGGTCGGTGTGGCGGATATGTCGCGGAGGTCGCTCCAAGTGAACGAAGAAGAGATCGGGGGGATCATCGCAGGAAGCCTAAAACTCGAGGTCAGACCGAGGAAGAGCAAAGAGTAAGGAGCACATACTGCTTGAGCGAATCCGTGGTGTCCGAAGAGGTAAGAGCAGCAGCAAGGTTGTGCAGTGCAAACGAGGCGGGCAGAAAAGACGGGATGCTGTGATCGTCAAGTCAGACGATGAGACGATGTACGAAAGATAAGAAGCACGCACCCAGGCAGTTCCGTCTTCGGGCGCGAGGTTGGAAGGACGTCGCCCGAGTCGGCGGTCGGCAGGTATACAGAGTATTCCGGGGCCGAAGAGGTGAGAGCGAAAGACGTCGTATGAGCGTCGCAGATGATAGAGCTGAAGGAAGAGCTGGTGCTGAACGTAGTCGGGAGGGTGTTCTCCGCGACGAGGACCGTGACACAAGAAGTGTTCGCGGTGACAGAAACGAGAAGGTCACTGGGGACATGTGAAGGTGTGGGCACGCCGACTGCACCGGCTGCCTGGTTGGCACGGCGTGCGCGACTGAACGTCCGAGCGAAGAATGTCGAAGTCGCGGCGGCGGCGGAAACGAAGGAGGTCTTGAGAGAGAGGGCGAAGGCCATGATGGTCAAATGACAAGTGGGGAAGAGCGTGCGGGCCACGAGTGCACCGGCCAGACACTATGTAGTGCTTGACCTAGGGGGCGGGCGGTGCACAGGATCCACCGATCCACCTCCTAACCGCGACTATTCGCTTCGACATGATCGGAGGTGTGGTCGAAGGAGACATAGGATTTCTTAAATAAAGCTTCACATCAAGGTCATGATCTTAGGCGCCAGAGCAGCATCGAGGGAACACGCAGGAAACATGGGTGAGACTGAGAGCTTGAGGTTGGCTCGAGGAAGAGAAGAAGGCGGACCCGCGTCACACATCTCGACTTTTCTCGTCCGCCATGGCTATGGGCAAAGGCACTAAGCGGTCGGCGCCAGCTCCCAAGGTCTTTACCTTCGTCGCTCTGTGAACGTACAGAACGTCGAACGTTTCTACAGGGCCCCTCGAAGAAGCAAAAGACTGGTGGAAAAGCCAAGGGTGCGCCTCGTCCATCGGCGAAAGCCAAGGGCAAGGTCAAGGCTCTGAAGCCGAAAGACCAGACGACGATCGCTGTCCCGAATGGCAATGCAGACGACGAGTATGAGCTGTCGGATCAGGACTACGAGCTCGCAGACTCGCTCCCGGCAGCCGCATTCCTGACCAACTTGGACAAGAAGGGTCTTGCTCGGTGCGTCCCTATATCCTCTTTTTCATTGTCTAGTAAATGACCTTAATGCAGGAGTAAGAAGGAGACGGAGCGGCTGCACCAGCTGCACAAACCTGAGAGGCAGAAAAAGAAGCACATCGACGACGACCTCCCCTCCGTTGACTCTCATTCGGACGATGGCGAGCCGTGGGACTCGGACCTAGGCGACGAGCTTCTCGACTCCTCCGACACCGACGACGATCTATCCTCTGCTGCGGGACCCTCGGGCTCGCAAGACGACGAAGACGCGTTCTCAGACAGCGATGCGGAGATGCCGTACGAGAACGCGCCGCGCGTACGGAACAGTGCCTGGGAGAAGGAGAAGAACGCTACTGTCACGCGCCTCCCTATCAAGCTTGCGAACGGGAAAATCCAGAAGAGCACGGAGAAGGTCACTGTCGCTCCCCCGTCTTCCGAGTCGGAAGAAGAAAGCGAGGAGGAGGTACCTGTGCCTGCGCCTGTCTCCCGCCGCGACGACGTCGCTACAGGAGCAAGATTCGGCCGGCCTGCAGTGGTTGACATCATAGGGAAAGGGACGCGAAAGGCGCGGATCCAGGCAGCTCGCGAGCAGATCGCCAGTATATGTCAAGAGATTCTCGCCGACCCTGAGAACAGCGTACGCATGGCTACGCAGTGTTCCTCGTCCTCATCTGACGTCAGACATGACAGCTTGGCCTCCTTCGACGCCTGCATACATTCTCCCTTCCTTCGATCACGACACCGACCCATCCGGAACCGGTAGAGAACGACCCCGTTATTCGACGCTTGACCATTCTCTCGCAGCTGGCTGTGTTCAAGGACGTGATTCCTGGATACCGCATTCGGCAACTGTCCGACAAGGAGAAGGGAGAGAAGGTCAGCCAGGCCGTGGCGAGGACACGCGAATGGGAACAGGGTCTCGTTGGTGTTTACCAGACGTACCTCCGTGCTCTCGACCACGAGCTGAAGGGTATGCGTTCACTGTTATCGAACCCATGATCATAAGCCTAACGTCCTTTCACACAGGCAAGACGGATCTGGCAGATGCTGCTCTGAAGTGTATGTGTTCCCTGCTGTTAGAGGCCACACACTTCAACTTCAGGACAAACCTCCTTGCTAGCATCATCGCGCGGCTGAGCAAAAAGTCGTGGGATGAGGTACTTCCTTTGTGTCGGTATAGAGAGCACCGATTGACAAACCCGCAGGCATCAGAGCTTGGTCTAACAACACTCATCGCGGTCTTCCGCGCCGACCTGACTGGTCAGGCTTCACTCGAGACTGTCCGACTGCTCAACCGCATGGTCAAAGAGCGACGGTTCTCCGTACACCCTTCCGTCCTCTCCTGCCTGTTACACTTGCGTCTGCACTCCGAGCTCGGCGTACGCGCCTCTCAACGGCATGCCGAGAAGGATGGCGAAGAGGCTAGACGCAGGGAGGCCAGACGCAGCTCCATGAAGGAAGCCTCACGGCGAGCCAAGGGCAAGTCTACGGACGCGCCACATCTGAGCAAGAAGACGAAGAAGATGAAGAAGGAGCAGAAGGAGATCGATGATGAGCTGCAGGAGGCTGCGGCGGACGTTGACAAGGAGGAGAAGGCTACGGCTGTGAGTCGTTGCATGAGTCATTCATACGCGAACTCGTTTGGCTGACATGTTACGATAACCTAGCAAACGGAGACGCTCAAACTCTTGTTTGTACTCTACTTCCGTATCCTCAAGACTGACCGCCCAACGCCACTCCTGTCGGCTGCACTCCGTGGCATCTCAAAATACGCACACCAAGTCAACGTCGACTTTTTCCGGGATCTGATGACCGTTCTGAAGGGGCACGTTGCCGGCACACACTGGAAGAAGTCCGAGGACGCCGAAGACGGTGGCAACGAGGGGGTCGTGGACGACGCCCATGTCAAGCTCGAGTGCATCGTGACCGCCTTCGAGCTGCTCACAGGCCAAGGTGAGGAGATAGAATTGAATGCATTCACACATGCATTTGCTGACTCGGAAACAGGTGAAGCTCTGGATCTTGACCTCAGCGATCTCATTCGCAGCCTGTATGGACTCTTGCTGCCGCTTGGCATGACCCAAGACATCGAGGCGACGCCACCGAACGCAGGCCGCACGCAGGCCAAGTCCGCCGCCGATCTCTTGTTCCGCGCGCTGGATCTAGGGTTGAATGGTCGCGCCAGCGCTGCTGGGGGGGCTGCTTCAGGCACGTCGTCTGCGAGCCGTCGAGCCGCATTCGCGCGGCGCCTGCTCAGCTGCGCGCTCACCTGGCCCGGCGCGACCGCCGCACGAGCCCTCAAGTTCGTGTACGCGCTCATCGCGCGGGACAAGCGCCTGCTCGCGCTCCTGGACGCCGACGAGGCTATCTCCGACGGCGTGTGGAGGCCGGAGCTCGACGACCCGGATTTGGCGAACGCGCTTGCGGGCGCGGCGTGGGAGGTCGGGGTACTCAGGACCAGCCATGTTGACGAACGTGTGCGGTTGGCAGCGGTGAAGCTAGGGGGACTTGTCAATGAAACATGAGAACGGGTGTCGCCGTCCGTCCGTATCTCATCTCACGGCGCAGCGGTTCAAGTGCCTTGTCTTACTGAATTGGGCCCTGGAGATGAGCACGCGTGGTCGTTCATCTCCCTCAACTGCCACCGAGCGGGCCACGCGAGATTGCGCAGACCCCCACGCGGACTAGCGGAAATATACTCGCACACTGATAGACACGTCTATTCGGTAATCCATCAACGGAGTATAAGTAGACGACGGAGCAGCGGATCACCAGAAGCGTTAAGCTGACGTATTGCAGAGGATATCCATGCAGTGTTACAAGATGTAGTGTACAGCGATGAGTACAGTTTTAATAAGTCCGGAGAGGTGAATGGGAGGCGTTAGGCAGTGGTATACTAGCGAACAGTGCAAGGTTCCTCTAGGTGGATGTCCAAAAAAATGCAGTGGGGAGCAAACGAAGAGTGGATGGAGTACGGAGGTGCGGCGGTGCTCATGAGAACGGCCCGAACGCCGAGACGCTGGAAATCGCCGAGATGGGACTAGCGGACTGATAGCCGCCGTCGAAGCGCGAAGGCGGCGCGCACGCGAGCCGTGGTGCGGTGCTTGTGTGGGATCCGGGCACAGGCAGCGCCGCAGGCGGCATCGGCACCGGGGACCAGCGCGGGCTGCCATCAGCTGCGTAGCCGCGCAAGTTGTAGGCCTGCCCGGTCGCGGCGGTGTCGGAAAAGGTGATGCTGTACTCGGCTAACGAGATGAACGCGCCGTCGATGGTGAGGCGCTGAGAGACGCAGAGGGGTTCTGTGAGCGAACGCGGTCAGCGGGTGCGGGAAGTATGAGCGAAGTATGAGTGCGTACGGAAGTCCATCCACTGCGTGTTGGGCAGCCACGGATCAGGCAGGCAAACCACAATGGGAGCCCGAGAGTCCATGACCGTCGGCGGCGGGATGCGTGTCGAAGTCTGGCACTTGATCTCGCCTCCCTGCATGACTGAGGTGGTGCAGATGGCCTCGCTCCACGGCGCAGCGACGGTGACAGCAGGCACGATAGTCATCGGCCCCGGCAGCTGCAGCGCAACTTGGAAGGCTGCGCGGACCGTGTCCCCGACGGTCTGCGGCGCAAGAGAACAGACGAGTGAATGATCGGACCACACATTGAATCCCAGGAAGCGATTGGATGCCGGAGTCGCTGTCGCCGCGATTGGGGTGGATTCGGCAGGGTTATCCGAGGCGCGGTGGCGGAAGTACGACTGCGGCGGGAACAAGGATGACCCTGTATCACTGGCGACGGGGGTGGGCTGGTACGGCGACGACGGAATGAAATCCGGTGCGAAAATGAGGCTGTGGTCCGAATAAGACGACGAAGAAGCCATGTGTGCGGGAGCATGATGGGCAAATGAACGCGGGATCGCGTAGGACGCGTGCGGATACGAAGCGGCCATGAGATCCGGGGCGGGGTCCTCCGTCTTGACGCGTACAGGTGACGGGTTGGTCACGATCCGGAGAGACGAGGTACCGGCGGGAGCATGCTGGGCCGCGTAAGCGTGAGGGTGAGTGGCGGCGAATGCGTCCTCGAAGGGGCTTCCGGACGGCGTGAGAGGCGACGCGGACGCCGCATCGCTGTCCTCGTCGTCGGTCGTGGGCGAGGTCGGTGGGTTGAGCGTCTGCTCTTCGTCGGCGGCGGCAACGAGGGAGTACTCTGCACAGCCACCGGAGGTGGAGTCAGCCGACGGCGGTGTGGAGCGAGCACAGGCACGGTCGCTCACCGGATTCACCCTTCCACATGTTGCGGAGCACCTGGATATGCGATGCGACCTGCTTTTTCGTGCGGGTGATCCCGGCCTTTTGGAGGTACTCGACGAGGTAGGCGTTACGCCACCGCGAGCGACCCGAGGAGAAGGTCGCGTAAGGCGACTTCCAGTACTGGCGGAGGCCTATGTGATCACGATGAGTGATCGGGGTCTACGGACAAATGAGGACAAAGACGCAACGTACCTTCCACAAAGACGCGTTCGACATCCTCGGGCCAAACTTCAGACGACCCATCCTTGAGCATCTTGCGATGCTTGCGCTTGGGCGTGAGGGTCTTGGGAGGAGCAGGTATCTTGAGCTTGTGGGCGTGCGCACTTGACGCGACGCGAGGTGTTGCGATCGGAGACATGACGCGTGTCGTGTGTGAGGGTATAGGAGGCGAGAGCAGCAGCAGGCGGTAGAGAGGAGGCGGCGGCAGCGACAAACAGACGCGTCGGAGATCGAGTTGAGGAGAGGGAGGTGAGCCAATGACGGGATGGCGCGTCCCAGGTTCCTTTATGAACAGCCAAGCTTAGCCGCGGACGCCGTGCAAGGTTTGGTTCCGACGAAGCACTGGAAATCGGCCCCCCCGGCAATATCATGGATCGCATATGGCTACTAGGCTCCGCGATAGTGGTAGACCGGTAAAGATCGGGCGGAATATCGGGCGCTGTAAGGAAGGGAGACCAAGGGCTGCGCAGCGCTTCGGATCATCTGGCGGGGCACGACGGCGCCGAACGCCTCCTGGGGCGGTGGCGGTGCTGTCGCGTCGTCGGAAGAGCAACAGCCTGATCGCGCACCAGGGCGCTTTTGTCTCCGTGGGTAAGAAGAGAGGGCATAGTAGTGCCCTATACGTCGTGTAGACCCGGAGCTAGACCTCTCCAGACCACGCATTTCGGGGTGGAGTCATCAGCGAAGGCCGGCAGTCCCGAACAGACGCGAGTAACGACACTAGACCCGGAGGTTGCCGGCATATTTCCGCAAGCAGGGTGTGTGTTGTTAGCAACCTACCTCTTTTCGATGCAGAGTCCGCTCTGATCTCCCGCGTTATTGGTATCGGCTTCCACGTACTCGTCCGAGAGTCGGTCGTTGAGTGCTTTTGCTCTCTTGACGTGAAGGGAGAGAGTGAGAAGAAGATCGAGGGAGCTTCCGTCCGGCCAAGCCCCGGTCCTCATCCACAACTCCACCATGTCTGCTTCAGTCGCTCGCTGGCTAGAGCAAGCAGCCGTCCACTATTCCAATCAGCAGCAAGCCAGCACAGATGTCCTTTCCGCTCTCGAGAGGTTCACGACTATCAGGCCAAAGACGGAAATGTACAGTACGTCACTCGATCGGTTTTGCTGCTACTACCTACGCCCGCGGTCTGAACGTATATCTCCGTGCAGCATACGACGATGGCCGGGCAGAGCTCCTGCTATGTCTTCATGGGCTACTTCCTATCACGTACCGGAACGCGTCCTATCACATACCAGTCGCGATCTGGTTGCCGCGCGATCATCCCCGTACACCGCCGATCCCATACGTCGTGCCCACTCGCGAGATGCTAGTCCGGCCTGGTCGACATGTCGACCCCAATGGTCGTTGCACAGCTCCATACATCGATCATTGGGCAAGGAAGCCGGAGGTATGTTTACCTTCATCAGCTTCGCTTTCTCCCCCTCCTTCGACTCTCGATCGCGTTCAAACCCCCAGTTCACGATAGGGATGTAGTCTCTCCGGTCTGTTGGAAGCACTCCAAGATGTCTTCTCACGTGAGCCACCCGTCTATGCTCGTCCTAAGGAACCGGCCAGCGCTGTCCCGCAACCTGCTTCTTCACCCTCCGCCGATGGACGTCCTAGCCTTCCTCCGAAACCTGGTGTCACTGCGCCCGCCACACCAGTCCCAGCACCTGGTCCCTCTCCGGCGACACCCTTTGCACAAACACCTGTTCGTCTCCCACTGCTGCCTTCACAAGCCATAACTAACGTCCACCGACGCAGCCTGTGCCAGGACTCGGGAACCCCTACAAACCCGCACCTCCTGACCCCGGCCTTACTTGGTCTCCTCCAGTGAGCTTCTCTTCATCACTGGCACATTCTTGGGCTTGCATCGCGAAGCACATGTTCCTAACCACTTCCCCTCTCAGCCTTTACATGTCTCCGCCGAGGCGAACCGGCTCCCTCCGGGCGCATCACCTATGCACTCATTCTCATCATCTTCTGCAACGTCCTATAGTGTGCGTCAGAATGCTCGATCAATTCCGTTTTAGCCATCGAGTCCAGCTCCCGGTATGCTCACGGCATACAGACCCAGTGGAGCAGCCTTGTTCCTTTCTGTATCGTCAGGCGATGGAATCCATACTAATTCGTTCATCTCAGCCTATGCCCGGATTTGCAAACCCGCACAAGCCACCGCCGCCGCCGCCGAACGCTGGGCCGTCGCAACATTACGGCCAGCCATCATACGGACAAGCGCGGTCGCCTCCACCCCCTTTTCCAGGGTCGTCCTCGACACCCGGATATGCGTCGCCCGCTCCACCTGGGACTGGATACAGCTCACCCGCGCCGATTCCGGCGTACCTGCCCCAGACATACTACAAGCCCCCTCCTCCGCTCCCGACGCCCGCACCCCCGCCCGCTCCCATTGCGCCCATCCCCACCCCGGCCCCAAATTTTCTGGACGCCGATGAAGCCGCTCCGTGGACTGTGGCGCCACCGTCCGGCCCGTCCGCAGCGCCTGCACGTCCGCCGAACCCCGAGCTGCTCGCGCTGCACGCAAATGTGCACGCCAAGCTGTCGTCCGAGCTCGCGTCTCTCCAGCATGCGCTCGCCCTGGACGCTGAGCGTCTGCGTGCACACCAGACGGACCTCCTCGCGGGTACACCCGCGGTACGCGACGAGATGGCGAGGCTCGGTGCCGTGCGTGATGTGTGCCGGACGGTCGCGGGCCGTGTGCAGGGTGCGGTCGACGCAGCGGAGCGGAATCTCGAGGAGATGCGACGCAAGGGCGAGCCGAGCGTTGACGAGCTCGTGTGTGCCACGACGATCGTCCACAACCAGTCAGTAGTCATCTGTACCCCCGATCCTACGGGTGCACTCTGGTCGGATGCTGACGTGCCACATCAGGCTGATCGACCTGGTGGCGGAGGACAACGCGTTGGAAGACACGATGTACCACCTACATCGCGCCCTGAGCGCCGGGCGCCTAGACCTCGACCGATTCCTGCGCGTATGTGCCCTCAAAAACATGGTTGTGAAGCTTGGGCTGATTCTAGCCCTGGCCAGACTACTCGCGCACTGGCCGAAGAACAGTTCGCGAAGCGTGCTCTTGTCGAGAAGATCCAGCAGGGCCTCGGCCTTGCTCATGTTGCGTCGAGCGCGTCTTGGGCCAGTAAATCGTAGGTAGCTCAAGGTGCTGGTCCTATGGCATTGCATCATAGATCGGGGCCCTCCAGCCGAGGGCATAACAGTTGGACACGAATCCAGTGGGCGAGCGGCTTCTAGTCCTTCCTCAACGTAGTCTCCTTGTCCTGAGCGGCGGGCGAACGTCACCGCGTTTATTGTTCATAGTCAATTGTGTGGTGCCCGCGGAACATCGGCGCTCTCACATTCATCTCCCCACATTGCGCACTTTATGCGGTTGGCTTTCGGTCCTGCCGAAACGAAGCAGAGAGGCCGCACTTTGATGAGCTCCCCGCGTGGTTGTGAATCACTGCGATATTCCATCAGAGCCAGGAACCAGAAGGAGATAGAGATGTCGGGACAACGCACAAGGGATGTCTCGCGGGAGTCACCGCCACTTCATGTGGACCGCCCGGAGATTAACTTACCGGATTCGACCCCGTCTGACTACTTGGTCGCGTCCCAAACGAGGGTGACTGGTTTGAGGGGATTGACGCTTGTTACGGAAGGGTTCAACTGCTCTCGGGTTCGCGATGATGCCCAGATGGTTGCAAGTCAGCCACAAGTCGCTCACAAAGCCTCGAGGCCTCTAGGCCTTGGTGTCTTTCCAGGGTCGCGCGAGTACAGGGTGGCGATGTCATAGATAGATATGGACAGGGGTATATCCTAAACAAGCAGCGCAACTCATATCCGCAAGATCACCGAGGTGATCCCAATCCCGATAACCAACCACGCCGGGCCGCACCGTGCTCGGGCATTGTTGTTGCTCGGTGCGGGAGCCGCGAACGTCCCGCCTCCCTCACAACAGTTGATGGCGTCAGGTAGACGTCCCACCCCGGTGCAGCACCCGCGGAACCAACACGGAACTGGCCCGGAGCGCATCACTCGGCGATCCGGCCCGATGTGCCGAGCCACCGCCAGACTCGCATCTCATCACCCGTCACGGTCTCTTCCAGGTTGGCGCGGACGTTAGCGTTGGCTTCGACCACCGCAGCTACGCGTGACCAGATTGCGGCCCGGGCCTTGACAGAGGGTTCGTCTTGTAGAACCAGGTCTCGGAGTTGGTCCACGGGCAGATACGGCGCAGGAGCGCGTGCTGGGTCGATGTAGTACGCCATCTCCTGGTTGCGGAGTATGTCGAGAGCGACCTGAGCTAGCTCGCCAGCGCGCTTGTCTTTCACACGACGGGTGGCCACTCGCTTGTTCATCATCGTCGCAGTGAGCAGGCCAAGGATAGAGTCTGGCAGGTGTGTAGTCAGATGACAGGAGCTCCTTGAAAGAAACGAGACGACGAACAGAAAACGCTAGTGCGCCATGTGCGCCATGTCTCACGCGTCTTGACCGTCATTGCGCAGCTCAGGCTCATGTCGCCGGTTTCGCGGGCTATGTACGTCTTACCCCTGAACGTGATCGGTAAGTACGCGCCCGTTCTCGCTGCTCACGATGGAGGACTTACGACCGAGAATCTCGGCCAGTGATGATACCGCCGACTGTAACGAGGCTGGGGACGGCTTCTGCGAATAGGCCATCAAACATGGGCTGATAAAGGTGGTTCAGTCCGGATGAAAGTAGGCACACGAGACACACTACTCACCAAGTTGGCCTTGTTCATCTTACGCTTCAGTACGTCGGTATCGAAGCCCCACTTCTTTGCCTCGCCACCCTCAGAGTCTGGGAGCCTCACGTTCTCGAACTCCCCAGAGCAGAGACGGCGACCACGCTCTTCGGCGAGAAGTTTATCAATGGCTCGCCCGAGCGCGTTGATACGGTCCGTGCGTTTCGAGTCGACAACACATCGAGGTGGGAAAGCGATGGGACCCAGGGCAGGTAAGCCGTCGAAGCCTTTGGAAATACTGGTCCATACAAACTCCGAAAAGGCTGAAGTGGGCTCGGATGTGTCCGATGACGGCGACGTGGGTGGGGGCGATGGAAGAAAAGAGAGTAGAGGATGCGGCCTTAAAAGATACCCATTGTCACATGCGACTGTAAAGCGCGAGCAGCTAGCGTGATCTGGACATGGCGTACACGTCATTGGGTGCAGCTGTGGGATCATGAATGGAAGAGGACACTCCCGCGCGGAGACAAGATCCCCTCCGGGCTGATCTTCTTTCGGTGCGTAGAGCAGGGTCCGGTTTAGCCTGTTGCACTCTTCTACGGCGGCCATCTCTTGCTGCCGTTGTTGGATGACATCGTTGGTCAGTTTCCCAGTGTCGCAGAAACCGAGGCTCGCAGCGTCTTGCTTGTAGTCATAGCCAAGCGACAGGATGAAGCATGTGAGAAGTGGGTAGAAGATAGTAGAGAGCCAAGAACGGCCGGCAGCTCTTGATGTGCGGCGTGTCAAACTCTTGCCACCATCAGCGATGGTCTTGGAGACTGCGCGGTCGTGAGCAGCCTCGCTATCCATGTCTTCGTGTTCCTCAGACTCCTCTTCCGCTCCGCCGTCGGGAGCCTCCCCGTCCTCGTAACGTTCTCCTGTGCCTTCTTCGTGCCCTACGTGCGCGACACTACTCGAGGCCGAAACGGGTCCGAACACATCCTCACCTACCGGCGGCTGTGAAATAGGCTCTTCCTGTTCGAGAACGACGCTGGGGACAGCAAATATCGGGTGATGTGACCGAACTGGCGAGGTCGGTGCCGCAGAACTGGCTCGGGCAAATGTGTTCCCTTCACGTAGAACGGCCGGCGAGAGCTGAGGATCAAACCTGGACTCGGGCAGCTTCTCCGGAGAGTGGGATCGGAGAGGTCGTCCCGCTGCAGGCTGTGTCTCTGGTGGAGCTGAGGAGGAAGTACGTGACTTGCGCGACGTCTTGGTATTGGTAGTGCTCTTGCGCACTGGCCGAGATTTGGAAGGAGGCGCGCGCACCGGCGAGGAGTCCTCGGCACCCGACTGGAACACATTGTTGTCTTCCCAACCGCTATCCTCGGCAAAGTTGGAGAGTCGCCCCTTGCGGATGATCTTGCGGGCAGGGCTCTCCTCAGGCTCGCTCTCTTCGACGATGGGAGTTGGGGGAACTGGCAGGGGTATAGAGACTGGGGGAGGCGAAGCGGGCGGAGCAGACGACCGCGGCTGAGCGGATCCCCGGCGACGTTTGGTTTGAGGCACCTAAGTGTGGGTGGCACATGAGCGAGGAGACGGCGACGAGTACAGTGCGTAGACGCACAGGCTCTTGGGCTGGAGCATCCTCGTCTGTGGAATCAGTCAGGGCCTTTGAGGGACGACGAGAGGATCTCCGAGGGGCAGACCCGGAGGCAGCGGGAGCAGCAGGTGGCTGTAGGTCGGACGCGTTTAGCGCTGAAGATCACAGGCAGCACGAGTGATCGCATACCTTGGCGTTCAGCAGTTTTCCAGTATGTCCATCCATGATACCGTCGTCGCTGGCAACGCTGTTCTCCCTCTTCACTCGCTCGCGCTTGAGCTTGTTGGCCTTGGCTGTGATTTCATCCTTGAAAACGGTGATCAACTTCGGCTTGGTGTATGGCGAAGGAAATGCGATGTTATGGTAGCCGAAGATGCCGAGTATTTGGTTCACGGTCAGAGTATTAGGATCAAAGTCCGGGTTGAGGTATTCGCCAAGCTTGACGAGCTGAGCACCGGTAAGGCGCGACATGACTGCGAGAAGCCAAGTGACGATAAGGCACGTGTCTGAGACGCGACGCGTTCATCACGTGTTCCATATTCAACGAACGGAAGGTGTGGGGTAAAAGTGTTTATGTGAATTGATACATCATGTTCATGCCTCCAAGCCTCCAATGGGAAACGATGGCCGACGAATACCGTTAGATCCATACCACCGGCCACCAAGCTGTAACAAAATGGTTAGACCAAGTCGATACCAAAGCGCGAGCAAAAGCCGAACCATCCGGTTGTAATACACCCATGGGAAGAGGTCCTGATGGGTAAAACATCAACATTCCGCCACTGGAACTTATAGTGACAACGAGGACTCGCCTTCTTCATCCAGTAAAAGAGCCTGCGAGAGGTTGCGAATGATCAGCCATCTGACGATGGAAGGGCACCACACGACTCACTTATTTGGCTTGGTTTGGTCTGTGAAGTTGGCAAACGACTCTTTCGGCTCCAATCCGTACTTGAACTCGGCAAGCATGAGCTGGTTGTATCCCGTCAAAAGCTGACGGGTAACATGAGTGTGTGTTGATAACAAGCGACGGTGGGTGGAAGACGGACAGGACAGCTGGTATATCCATCATATACTGCGCCAGAGAGTTTGCCAGTATCCATGACAGAGAAGAGGTTTTCGGTCAGGACAGGAGCTTGAGCAGTGATGGCTGCAGCCGTTTTGCTCGTGGGGAGACTGTTCGTGTTCAGCACACGGCGTTTCTACGTCTAAAGTCAGGGAGCTCACCTTGAGCAATCTCCCAGGCTCCATACGTTGCCGAACTTTTTGTGCCTGAGCGTTGACTGATCAACTTCCACCCAGCCAGTCGCATCAGCAATGGGTGAGTTTTTGATGAAGTTGAGCGGGCCCATCGGGGGTGTGACATGTAAGAGGGTATAGTCTTCAGTTGTCGTGGAACCGTCCGGCTTCGTGAAAGTAGCTCGGCGATTGTTGACGTCAATGGAAGTCAGGTTGTGGGCGAAATTGCCCCCGACACCACGCTCAACGCGAAGTTTGTCCAGCGCTTCCGAGTACTTCTTAACGCTGAACATGGTCGGCATACCCGTGTAAAAGTCGACCTTGATGTTGCTGCCCCGGTCGGTTTGCTGGTACCGATCCCAAGCCATCCACATGATCTTCTGAGGAGCTGACATAATATATATATAAGATCATGAGCAGATTAAAACAGAATTACGCACCACCGGCACATTTGATGACGCCAGCAGGCTGAGTGAAGATTGCCCGCCCGGAACGCAAAGTCTCGATGTCATTCCAGACCTTATCACACGTATTATACGAGTAAATGGAGGAGACACCGGAAGAGGCGTCGTTGAGGCCGTCACTGAGCCCGGGAATCGTGTCGTAGTTGATCTGCAAACCAGATGCCACTACCAGGGTGTCATAAGAGATTTCACGACCGGACGTGGTAGAGACCGAGGAAGATTCCGGGGAGAAGCTCTTGACATTCTCGGAGATGTGCGCCAAATGTGAGCCGATGAGGGAAGGAAGAGGCCGACGCAGTTCTTCTTTGGTCTTCAGGCCTGAGCCGACAAGCGTCCTGGATCCACGGTGATCAGCGTCCCAGTCCCTCTCGTCAGAGATAGTACACACCATCCAGGCTGATCATGAGTTATGAGCAGTTGAACAAGCTATACTGGCTGAGCGATATGACGCACCTGGTAGTGGTGATAATCCGCTGCGTCCAGGATGGCAATGTCGCCGTGGTTCAGGGCTTTCCCGGCGTCCTTGAAGCGGTTG
Source organism: Limonomyces culmigenus (assembly GCA_002233555.1). NCBI lineage: Eukaryota > Fungi > Basidiomycota > Agaricomycetes > Corticiales > Corticiaceae > Limonomyces > Limonomyces culmigenus. The sequence continues at coordinate 39,362 of LCTX01000302.1, read as the reverse complement.
TATATCTGGTTGGCCACAGAAAGACCTGCGGCGCCTTATATGTGCACGTTAGTGCCATATATGTGTCTAGGGACACCCTACGTACCTCCGCCAACGACGACCACCCTGAACTTATCCTTCGATGCGGCAGTGCTAGCTGAGCGGGTGAAGGCCAAATGGCCAGTAGTGGTCGCGACACGACGAGCGGCAAGCATTCTCGGTCGTAAAGCAGCAGACAAGTAAAAGGTAGAGGGCCCTGGCTGATAAGTAATAAGCCGCCTTATGTCAGAGCAAGAGCAAGAGCAAGGATTGCATCATTCTCAGTGCTCGCTCAGTCACATGACCGCGAGACACTCTTCTTCTTGCACTCATGTCGACGACACGTCCCGAACGAATTAGACGTCCGCCACCAACTACTTACACACCGAAAGCGAATATGGACACTTCTATCCACTCCACAGTCGAGGGGCATCTCAAAAAGCTCAAGCTGGCTTCACGTCTGCTTCGAGAACAGCTCTCGTTCTGCCAGACGGAAGCTCGGGTTCTTGAGCGTATCTATTACAAGAGCAAGAATCAACATCGTTCAGCAGTATTCTGGGCCAAAGTTCCTGAAATTAGGCGGTACTCTGCGAGACTACTTGCACTCGCACTAGATGATACTGTCGACAACCTCCGTGTCTCCTTCTACGGCGAGGCAGCCGAACGCAAGTGAGCGTGGCTATCTGTTCTGTAACTTCATCATGTTCTCATGACGGTCTCAAGTACGAAACTGCTAAAGGGACCGTGGACTCATTATCCTGGAGCTAGCACTGTCTTGTTCTCGGCGGAAAGGTTGTCAGCTGGTGTGCAACTGATTGACAAGGTGGGCAAGGAGCTCGGATTACGGTTTCAGCAAATATGCTTAATACCAACTAGTTTGTAGAAAGGTTGGTGGAGGCATACAAGTGGGTCTCTCAGTGTTTGGTTACAAACACTCCACCAGCTGATGAGCACTAAGATGGTTCTCGATGGCTATGGAGTCCATGTACTTCATGGATCTCCTTCTTGTTTTGAGTGCTGTGTCGTCCAGGCTCTTGGCTATAGCTGAAGTAATGCGTCCGTCATTGATTGAAAGCAATCATGCGTGTGTAGCTTTGCTGACGGTGCTGCATGTGAGTTGCTCTTGTTGAGTCCGACGCACTGATGTGCTGACACAAGTGACAAGGGACTGCATGGCAGTAAGAGCCTGCTCTATGTTGCACCACATATCGAGCACAGTCCAGAGGTCTTCGCAAGCCTGCCTGTAGATCACAAGTCCAGAGAGTCGGCAATGAGCGACGATCTAGGTACCACTGTTGCGCGCCTTTCTGTCCAGACACAACCGTTCGTGGTGAGCCAGCAGATTGTGAGCACGACGCCTATAGCCAGCACCGAATCTGTCGAAGACGACGAGGTGATTCTGGCCGAAACGATTGCGACGCAGGCACGCTTCACCTCCTCTACTCAAACCATGCGCAGCAGTGGTGAGGGTTTTGCGTCTTGATTAGACCAGTCCATCAGCTTACCCGCCGAGCAGGTCCACCACGAGTTGTAGATCACGCGAACGCGACGGCGGGAGTGCATGAGGGTCAGGCGGCTCCATCACGGTCTCGCACTCTTGGCGTAGGCGAGCGGAGGAAGGAGAAGAAAAAACCGAAGAAGCGGGATGCTATCGACGACATATTTGGCTAGGTTACATACAACGATCACTTGCGTATACAATACATGAAGCCGTCATGACCCTTCTCACCCACGGTCGCAATGGTAGTCGCGTCGATATCCGGGTCATCTTTCAAGTAATCAAGCAGAGCCCTAACCCCCTCACAATTGACGTCCTCCTTGACATCTGGGTCGGCAACTCGCCCTTGACGAACGACGTTGTCCACGATCTAGGGTGTACGATGAGTGATCCTGATATGACTTCCGGCAGTGCATCACCACATACTATGACTCCTTCGCTCCGCGTCAAGCGCTTTGCTTCGCGCATGTAGTCCAGGTTGCCCTTCTTGTCGGCGTCGATGAACACCAGGTCAAAGAGTTGCGTCGCATCCAGCGTCTTCAATGTATCCACCGCAGGACCAACCAGAATTTTTACCTGAGGCTCCCCAAAGCCCGCGGATGCCAGGTTCTGACGTGCGACTGTAGCATGTTTTTCCTCCAGCTCACAGCTGACGAGCTCTCCATCTGAGGGTAGTGCTCGAGCAAGCCATATAGTCGAATAGCCGCCCAGAGTTCCGACCTCTAGTATACGTTGGGCCCGCATTGTTCGAGCTAATAGCATGAGAAATTTGCCCTGGGCAGCGCTGACAGCGATCTGAGGTAGACCCGCGGCATCGCTAGCGGCAAGAGTGGCATCGAGGATGGAGTCCGGCTTGTGCAGGAAGGAGTTGTGATAGACATCTGAACGGGCCCACACATCGAATGATGTGTCGACGTGCCGACCGGGAGGGCCGGCGAGGGTAGGTTGGGCCATGGCAGAGCTAGCGCTCAAGAGGAGATGGTGGTCAAGACCAAGGAGTTATCTGATGCACTGCCACTGCCTCCGCTCTCTTTCCTCTGCTTGCTGCACTTTCTTGCTTCGGCACATATGTCTGAAGGAAACGAGATCTCGGATGTGCTCACAAATTTGGCAAAGCCCAAGACGGACGCGACTCTGACCCTCCGGATCATCAAGTCGTTCGAGTTTCGCACCGAGAAGAGTGTCATTCTTCACGGCATCAACTTGGACACGACGACCCTCGGCGATTTGAAAGCCCAAGCGAAAAATGGTACGATTATTGCCCGCACGCACGCTCGCCGGGCGTTGTTGGAAAGTCCGAGCCTATCCTAGCCATTCAGACGCAGCCGGGATGGAAGCCGTACCGTAACGTGGAGCTTGGTGCGTGGGTCATCACTCGTCTGGTATGATCGTGCCGCTGACAATGGCTGCTGTACCAGACACGATCAAGTTATACACCGTCGCCCACGGCTCCAAGGTCGGTGAGCCTGCAGTCATACAGGACCCGTTCTCACAACCGCTCTCAGACTACCAATCTTATCATTAACCTTGACCACGACGAGTGGATACTGGACGATGACTCGAAACTCTTAACAGAGTTGGGATTTGGTGCGTTCCGGGTCTGTCAGCGAGGAGTGTAGTGCTGAGAGTGTGACGCAGAGAACGAAACAGAAGTCAGCTTCTTCAACCGGGAGCTGTACGAAAAGTTCAAGACAAATCCGGAGGTAAGAGCGACATGCTGTTCCTTTGTTCTGTCATGAATTGATGCTCATTGTTCGCAGACAAGGTGGGACTGAATGATGGAAACACGTTTCAGAGTAGTTTTTCTTGGGAGTATTTTGATATCTCTGGATGTGCATTCGCGGTGATACAACATTTGACATTACGGGTGTCGTCTAATGGATGAAGATGAAGAAGAGAACTACCGAGTCCCGGAAACATGCAGATCAGAACAACAATGCAGAGCGAGAGCGGGGAGAGGGAAGAAAGCAGCACGATCACTGGTTTGCGCACTGTACACGCGGCTGCTCTTCATCCTCGTCCATCGCGTCATCGCGCTCCTGTGCAGCCTTCTGGCGAGCATCCATCTCCTCCATGAAGACCTCCTCCGCCTGAATGCCCTTGCCGAATTTCTCGACAGGCGTCCGCGGAGGAAGCACCTTCTCCAGTTGAGGGATGAGTGCCGCGTCGATGCTGTCGGGGAACTTGACGGAGAGCTTGATGAACATGTCTCCAGGCTCATGGTGACGAAGGGACGGCATGCCCTGCCCACGAATGACCTTGAGATCGCCTAGAGATCGGGCGTGAGTTCCGTCCAACCTGAGCGGTATCAACGTCATGGAGGATCACGTACCATGTTTGACGATCTCGCCGGGGACGATGGTCACGAGAAGTGCGCGCTCATCGAGGTGCTTGATACCGAACTGACCGCCACCGAGAGCAGTGAGAAGATCGACCTCGAACTCGGCGAGGAGGTCGTTGTTCTGCCGGCGGAAGCGATCGTGTGGCCGTTCGACGATCTCGATGATGACATCGCCGGGGCTGGCGCCTGGTGCCTGATCGCTCTCGCCGTGGAAGGTGATCGTCTGGCCGCCCTTCATGCCCTTGTCCACGTGAACCTCGAGCATTTTCTTCTCGCTGATGGTCTTGCGACCGTTGCACGTCTTGCACTTGTCCTTCTGGTTGATGACCTCGCCGGTGCCCGAGCACTCGTCGCAAGCGCTCTGCATCTGCTGGATCATCGGCCCCATTTGACGAAGAGTGACACGGACACCGCGACCAGAGCACCCGTTGCATGTCCGAACCGCACCCTCCTTGCCGCCCTTGCCATCGCATTTCGCGCAGATGACGTTCCGCGTGAGGGAGAGCTTGGTCGTCTTGCCTTTGTAGAGGTCTTCGAGCGAAACGTTGATGCGATGGACCAAGTCTTTCGTTCGTCGAGGGCCAGCCGACCTGCCTCCTCCGCCGCCGCCTCCCCCGAAGAAGCCGCCTCCGCCTCCACCGCCGAACAGCTGCGAGAACAGATCCTTCGCATACCGTCAGTTTGCTGCACGTCGATCTGAGCATCTAGATAAACGTACCGATGGATCCATGCCGCCCATACCACCAGGTCCATCTGACAGGCCGGCTTCGCCACGAGCGTCATATATGCTTCGCTTTTGCGAGTCCGACAAGACTTCATATCTGCCTTAGCTTGAGCGATGGGCGTACACCATGGAAGATGAGAGATAACACGTACGCGTGGGTGACTTCCTTGAAAAGCTCGGGATCGCCGCCCTTGTCAGGGTGAAGGCGGAGAGCCCTGGAAAGCGGCGATCCATCAGCGTTTCATCCAACATAGAAGAAGTGTATACACGTACTTTTTGCGGTAGGCTTTCTTCAAGTCGGCGTCGGAGGCATCGACGGGCACCTCCAGAAGATCATAGAACTTGCGCTCCTTGACCATAGTTGACTAGAGTGATGAGGCGGGCGGCAATGTGAGGGGGAGAAGAGGTGTGGGGACAGCGAGAGCGAGTGAAAGGGCTGGCTCAAGGAGGCGTGCAGAGATTAAAACGCGGGCCGTGGCGCTGACTGTGTCCAAGCTGCATCTTGATCAGCGCCTGTGCAAGGAACGCAGGAGAAAGGACGAGAACGTTCCGACCGAATGAGGCAGTGCCTTCCTTTCAGAGATCCTCACCTTGCACTCGTGCTCATACTGCTGATCACATTGCCCGCAGCTGAGAGTATGCACTACAAAAATAGAGAGAGGCTACATATGAACAAAACTTGAAACGGAAAAGTGTTTCAGGCATCCATGTCTGCAAGCGCGGCCTCGTTCAAGGCTTCCGCCTCTACCATGATCCGCTCCTCCATAGCTTCCACGCGCGCTTGAGCGTCGCGACGCTCGGCATCCAGCTCGGAGTAACGGCTCTGTAGGTGTCGCTCCTTCACCTCCAGACGGTCGACTTCCTCCCGTAGTGCGGCCACCCGAGCAGGGGCCGTCGCAGTCTCGTTGGTTTGAAGGCGCAAGAACGCTTCGAGGTCGATCTTCGCAGCTTGCATCTCAGTGAACGCATCCGTGATACGCCGATTAATCGCAGTCGCGCGAGCCTGGTAGCCGCCGAGGGTGACGCCAAGCTTCTTCTCGCTCTTGCTAGCCTTGCCGGCCTCCTTGGACATGGCCTCCCGGCTCTCGCCAAGCAGGGCGGTGTATCCGGCCACGCAAGCATCGACCGATAGCGAGTCTTCGGGAACGTGCGCACCGGACCCGACGTCCAGCACGAGGTGAGGGCGCTTCTTGGCCCACATGACCGAGTCATCGACGTCGTCCCATGCGGAGGTGGCGATGAGTGACTGACGGATCTGCTCTTCCGTCGCGTCCGGGAAGCCGCTGGCGGAGGCGAGCTCGAGTTGAACTTGATTCCGTGCCACGAGCATGTCCAGGTCATCCGGCATGTCGTACGCGGAGATGGTCCCGCCTGTTGTAGTCGTACCAGGGATCGGGTAGGCGATCGAATCATGCCTCAGCAACGAAGCCATCTCGGCGTGGACGAGACGCCGAGCAGACGACAGTTCGTCGTCCTCTTCCGTCAGGTTGAGCCGCTCCATGAGCGAACCAATGTCCACGTTCGGGGGCCTTGGCAGCTCTTGCTGTACGACCTGTGAGCGTCTTGCAAGTGCTTTCAGCCGTTCCTCTTCCGCGGCCCTTCGGATCCGGGCGTCGCGTTCCTCCGCATCCTCCTCGGACAGGACAACTGCGCCGTCGGCGCCATCATCTTCCTCGTCCTCCGGCATGAGAAGTTCGAAGTTGTTCTCGGGCTTGGGCAAGCTGCTGAAGCCAGCTTGGAGAGCCCGCTTCGCCGACGCCAGACGAACGCGGTCATCACGCGGTGTCTCTCCGCCGACCAGCGCACCCTCCGGGTTGATGCTGAGATTGTCGCGAGGTGTGCGAAGAGGTGTGGCGCCCACTGCCGAACCGCCCGGTCCACGTGGCGTTGCCCCCGGACCCAGCTCGCCACCATTGTGTAGCGGAGTTGCCAACGGGTTGGGTGTGTACGCAGCTTGATGACGAGGTGTCGCGCCTTCGAAGCCAGTACCGCCGTTGGCGCTGACGTGCATTGGAGTGTTCTCGTCGCCCAGCAGAGGGGTTTGCTGGACAGTCATATTGCGCAAGTTTCGTGCTTCGAGCATGACGTTGTCCTCTTGAGAAAGCGATCAGATGAGTATCTCCGAGAGTATCAAGGACGAAACAAACCTTGGGGTGCGGTGCGAGGAGTGCGGGCCATCCGAGCACGCTCGAGGCCTTCGTACTCGGTCATGAGACGGCCGCTGGACTCGGAACCATCCGAGACAAGCGATCGGGCGTTCTCGCCTGCCTGGCCAATCTTGACGATCTCCTCCAACTCGGCCTCGCCTACTTGGGGAGCCGGAAGCACCAGTGACCGCCGCTTGGCCATGCTCTCAGCCTCCTTCAGCTTCTGGATCTGCGCGTCCCGTGCGGCGACGAATTTAGTCTGGTGCTGAGGCTCACCCTCCTTCCCACGTCGCTGACGCTTCTTGCGCTCCTCCTCCTCGGCATCAGGCTTCCGCTTGTTCTCCAAGCGACGAAGTGATTGGCCAACTGGGGCGGCCATGACTCGCGCTTGCTCATCACTGGTGTCGTAAAAGCCAGCCGAGGGCTTCTTCTCGAAGGGAATGTCGGCGTTGTAGTCCATGCCCTTCTTTTTGGACTTGTGCCGCATGATGATACCCGCTGCCTTCAGCTCGCGCTTCTTCTGGAGCACAGCGAGACGTCGTGCCTCTTCGAGTTGACGTTCACGAGCCTTGCGTTTCGCCTTCTTGCCCTGTGTGTTGGCCAAGCGTGCGCGAGCCTCCGAAAGCATCTCCTTCTCTGTGGAAGAATGAGGATACAGAGGCAGGGGACGGAAGAAATGACGCGCCGTCTTCGTCCATGTCGATGGGGTCAGGGCGAGCCGGCTTCGTTTCGGGGTCAGGGTCAATCTCGCCCGGTCGGAGTTTCCGGACGTCGTCTGCGCTAGGGCCATGGTCGTCCGGACCGGCCAGACCCATCTCCTCGTTCTCCTTGGCTTCTGCCTCGTCGAGGAGCTTCTGGTAGCGCTCCAGACACTGGGTTGCAGTTCGACCAACAATAGGTGCAATCGTACGCCATTGTGTCGGCATGAGCTTAGCGAGGTGAAGCAGCTTTTCGTCCTCGGTCTATCCATTCACAGTTCAGGGTCGGTCATGACAGAGAATGTGACGAGTACGCACCTTTGACCATTCCGTCTTCTTAATAGACGGGTCCAGCCACTCGTACCAGCGTGCCTTGCATTGCTTTGGCGTCTTGCGAACGAGAAGAGAGGAAATGCGAGCCCTGTGTGCAGTAGTCGCGTTCAGCTGAACGCCTCGTGATAGTCGAGAGCGACGATGCGTACCATTGGTTCTTGCCGTACTTGGCAATGGCAGCTTTTAGGACTTCATCCTCCGTATTCTATGATAAATTTCCCATGAATATGAGCCAGCACCACGCCGTAAGCCCGAGCGAACCTTCCAAACGCCTATAACGCGCAGAGGCTACCTATCAGCACACGCTCGCGGAAGTATGATGAAGTACATACCGCCTTTGATAATTATCCTAACCATGGCACAGGTACAGCGTGTGCTGCACAGTCACACAAGCCCTTAACGAGCGCGTCGAGGTTGCTCCAGGCGCTTGACGAGGGCGGACGAGAAGGGAGGCGTAACGGTCATGTGACGTGATCCCTCCTTCTTTCGATAAACACACCGCGGAGTTGTAGCCTCGCTCACTTGACGGTTCTCTAGCTACACCTAGCTTGATTTTGGCGACGACGACAAAGACAGGAAGGCAGAAACAGAAAGGCAGAAAGATCAATCAAATGTCTCATTCCTCTACTCGACATCGTGGTTTGTCCTCTGGCAGATTTCGAGGATTCCATGATGGCTCGACCATCTTCCTGACAGCATCGGCTGTTTTAGACTGTGGACGACTCCTCAGAGGGTTCCAGTGCTCGAATGAACTCTACATAACATACCAGGCTAGACCAGATCAATTTATTCGACCTGGTCGATCATGGTGCTGCTTGTGCAAGACTGCTATAGCGCTATTGTGATGGTCGCGACCAGGCATCTCACAACCAGGAGCATGTACCTTCATTCAATTTGAGTTTATTTCTGCAGAAGCACAACCAGACTTTGCGAGGAACCTTTGAAGTACTTGTATCTCCTCCTGCTCCCCGCCGTGGTCGCAGTAATCTGTCACTATCATGCACTGCCTGCACGCCATTCGCATGCTGTGATTACCCTATCTTTGGCCCTATGTCATAAGCTGCGCGTCTAAACTTCCCCACCAATACAAACATACCGACATTCCATCACTCGTTGAAAGCTGTAGCTGCTTTACATGGCTGTAGCGTGTGTCTAGATCGCAGTTGTTCAATCTTGGGCAAGGTGCAGCAACTCTTACGTTAGGGAGGCCTCTACCCAAACTGAACTAGTGGAAGTGGACGAAGTGGGTGGTATTGCGAAGCTTGTCGGAGTTGGAAGCAAACGATATGCGTGATAACGGCATGGTATTCATACTGCAGCTGGTCCGGTATCTACGGCTTGTGTAAGAAAAGACACCGAACCATAGCCGGCGCCGGCATCCCAGATACGATGGAATTCCACACCCCAGATTTCACAGAAGCAATCGGAGAACCTGACATATGCATGCATCCAATCATCCAGGTCGACGTCCTGCAGCAATCGTGTATGCATCACCGAGTCAAAGTGACATTTACAGCCGGTGATCGGGGGACTCGGAGTAAACAGGGCGTCACACAAAGCAGAAGGGCGATGATAGCATGAAGGCTTCGGAGTGATGCGATGCTCGGCCCGTTCACCCACGAGGACCTGCGGAAGCCTTAACCGGGCGGTCCTTGTGTGCGCGAGGGCTCTGGCACGCGTGTCAAGCTAAAGATGGCAAGGGTTGTGCGAGATGACCCCATGACACACACGACGAAGAAAAAGTAGCAGCTGTGCTGGCGAAAGCCGAAGTAACCGGTGCCGGACGAAGATCAGGGTCGAGGCCCGAGTTCTTGCGGTCCATATCCGCCGGCGCCTGCGGGCAGTCGGCCCGGGAATCAGGGCGCTTTTTGAAAGCCGGCGCTTGCTCCTGCCCGCGCCTTGCGCGCACTTACGGCACGCCTTTCAATATAATACCCGAGGCTGCCTCCGCACCTCCGCACCATCATCAGCGCGTTCTCCCCCGACCGAGTAATCCGCTTTTCCACTCCTTGCCGCCTTTGTCCGCAAAGCGCAATGGATGATACGCACGACGACGATCAAACTCATCCTACTTCCCCGGACGGTTCACCCAAGTCCGTTCTCAAACCGTTTTTGTTACTCTCCATCTATCCCTCGTACTCATCTGGCTTTCCTAACGCTCAGAACGAAGGTCCCCATCCTCCGCAACGCGCGAGCTTGTACAACATGCAGGGCCGCCAAAGTATGCGTCTCTGGATCGACGCTTCTCGCCAATGTCCCCTTGTCTGATGCGCGTATCAGATGAAGTGCGTCGGTGCCGAGGATGGCGTAGGCAAGTGCGCACGCTGCCGTCGAACAAACGTCGAGTGCGTATATTATTACTCGAACGTGCCCGGCTTCCGGGAGTTGAAACATGGATCCGTGCAGATGCATCTTCGAAAAGCATCGCCGAGGCCGTAAGCCTGGGTCAAAGTGCGTCGTGTATACAGCAACATCCTTACAAACACCCTACTGACTAGACCTCTCTCTCTCTATCAGACTCTCCGAGGCGTCGAAGCTCTTGCGGAAGATGGAGAAGGGTCTCAACACACAGAAGCGATCGCTCAACTCGGCGGAGGATGGCCTGGTCGGCTCGTCGCGAGACAGTGGCTCTCCCCACACACTGTCTCATAGCGCTGCCTTCGGTCCCCCCGATAGCTCGACGGAAGGTCGCCTGTCTGCCGACGACGACGAGGAAGAGGACAACGACCGCACTGCTCACGGCATGTTCCCTGCGAAGCTCATCAAGAAGGAGAACAGGCGGCACTCGTTCTTCGGCACCATCCTGAACCCGACTCAGCCCTCGCCCACGGCCATGTCGTCTCAGGAACATCCTAGCTCACCTGTCTCGTCTCACGACCATGCTTCGAGCTACACGTCTGGTCACCTACAAGATCCCATTTCAGCGGGCATTGTGTCTTTCGAGGACTGCAACACGCTCGTCGAGATGTTCTTCCTACGTCTCAACCCGTTCATTAATCTCTTCGATGCTGTGCTCCACACCACTCAGTATCTCAGGCAAAAATCGCCCTTCCTCTTCACAGCAGTCCTCATGGGGAGCGCCAAGTTCTTCAAGCCGGAGATCTATCGCCAGTGTCGGAAGATTGCGCATGAGATGGCCATCCAGACTTTTGCCGAGGGCACCAAGAGCGTCGAGATCTGTCAAGGCTACGCTTGCATGACCTACTGGAGGGAGTCTGACGAGAACAGGACCTGGCAATACATCGGCTACGCGAGCCGCATGGCTGTCGAGCTTGGGCTGAATCGCTTCGTCCCGGACGTCCCTCTCGGCGAAACCGACGAACAGCTCCGCGAGCGTCGCAACCGCGAGCGGACCTACCTCGTTCTTTTCGTGCACGACCGCTCACTCAGCATGCAAACGGGTCGAAGCTGGATGCTTCCACCTTGCGATCTTGTCTCGGACGCAGAGACCTGGCACGAGAAAACTCGGGACCCTGTGCGACCAGAGGATGTGATCCTGTCAGCGTTTGTGGTCCTCCGACGGTTCTCTGCGGATACTACGGACTGGTTCTTCTCCGTACGTGCTGTCTCTACAGCCAGGATGGGAAATTACTGACTTGGTCGCCATAGAATCTGCAAGCGCCCTCGGACGTGCAGTTCGACATGATGGTCCGATCTGTCAACGAAAAGCTCTCAAGATGGAAGGAGCATTGGGCGAACGAGCTACGGCGAGGTAAGAACACCTTTGTTTCATGACGTCGTTGATCTTGAGCCTCACCTCGCATCGTATAGCTGCGGCCTCCAACTTTCACTACTCGTTTATTGCATTTTTCAAGGCATACGATAAGCTTTTCCTCAACTCGTTCGGACTGCAACGCAACACTGTACGCTCATGCATCTACGAGTTGTTTGCCGACATGCTGATGATTCTGTGCAGCCATCGTCGTCTGGTGCTGCTAGCACTGGCAGTCTGCAGGCCCACAACGAGTGCTTCGGGTCGGCCATGCAGGTTCTGTCGATCGTCGTCCGGGACTTCCACCCTCTTCAACTCCTTCGTTACGGCCAGGACTCGGTGTTGATCATGACGGCGTACGCCGCCGTGTTCCTTCTGCGACTGCTGCGCTCTCCAGCCTCGGGTGTTTCTGTCCGGATCGAGGCCGTCCATGACGCGATCGCAGAGACTGCACACGCCTATGAGCTCTGCTCGGGCGGCTCGCACTCGACCGCGCACCATCACGCACACTTCCTTCGGAGTCTCATCGCCAGTGACCTCAACAACCCGCCGGCCACGAAGCCCAATGGGTCGAACCAGAACCAGGGATACATGTCGGCGCCCTACATGCCCGACCAACGCGAGGTGATGTCGCCGACGTCCATGATGACACCGTACTCGCATGTCCAGCCCTCGTTCGGCGCGCCGCAGCAACAGCAGCAGCAACAGACTCAGCAGCCTACGCCCCCACAGCAGCAGCAGCAGCAACAACAACCGCCGCCGACGCAACAGCCGACCTACCTTCCACCCATATGCACTCCGGCCCCTCCGTCCAATGGACATCAGCTCTACCCCTCGCCGGTCACGGCCACTCCTCCGCACGAGGCACACATCATGCATCGCTATGGTGAACCTCATCCGAGCTCAAATTCCATATACCAGCAGCAGCCCACGATGCCGCCCGGCGTCAAGCATGCCGAGGCTGACACGACATACTGGAAGACGATGTTCCGGAACCTTGGCTTTGGTGCCGAGGGCGAGGACAACAACATCCGTGCTGCGCCCATGCCGCCTCCCGACCACGGCGGAGCATCTGCCCGGATTCCGCCCCATCCCTCTCAAATGCCCAACAGCTATAGCGCGGGTTCTATGCCGTCGATGTCGCTGCCGGGTGGCCTTCCATCGCCATATGGCGCACCCCAGCGCTACACGCCCGTGCACTCGCCGCCTACCCAGCCGCCCATGCAACATCCCCAACAACAGCATCACCAACAGCAGCAGCAGCAACATCCGCAGCACCCGCAGCAGCACTCGCAGCACCAGCATCCTCAGCAGCAGCCCCCGTACCGCGTGCCTGTACAGTATCAGTCCATGCCGGCTCCACCTCACCATCCCGTCTACGGCCATTGAAGCTGCATGTACAGTTCCGTCGATCCCATTGCCGTCTGCGTTTCCTTATTCAAAGCCCAATTGTATGTGTATATCATGTATTAGAACTCTCCAAATGCGATAGAATACAGCTTTTCGATTGCATCCGCGTGAACAAGCCCGATATCCGACTGAGTTGCCGAGCGCTGAGATGTTCTGAGATCTGAGCAGCATCCGCGGAACCATCACTGCGCGTCTCAGATTGGGTTCCCGTGTGCAGACGGATCTCATTCGCCGAGCGCGAAGATCTGCACTTCTTGGCCCACTGCAGCTGCGATCCGCGGAATCTGTTTCGGGGTGCCGACAAAATCAAAGTCGGAGACCTTGAGTGGCTTGCTGGCGAGCACAAACGAGGACGGCGGAGTGTGCAAGTAGTGGTAGTTCCAGACACTGATCAGTGCGCCCTTGCTTCCAGACAAGGCCGAGATGGCAAAGTACTCTGGGTAAGATCGACACCATCTGCCGAAAGTTCGTCGGTCGATCACACCGCGGAAGGAGCAGATGAAGGCGCTCACCGGAAACGCTTGCCTCCCTCTGAGAATGACGTGCCCGTGAACGTCGGCTTGCCGTTGACGTTGAGGTTCCATAGAGAATACGATGGGCCGTAGTTGCCGCCCACACTGCTTGATGCGTCAGATTGCCGAGAAGGCGCTAGTCATCGAGAGGCGACTCACATATTGTCCGAGCGGCTCGACACGGAGCCGGAGCGAGGAAGCAGGCCGCTCACCTTGTCGGCGACCGCGCGGGGGTGGACAAGCTCGGTACTGCGTTGCGTGAGCTCGACGGCATCGTCGGCACGCCAATCCGTCAAGAGTATGTTTCCGACGGCATCGGCAACGAGCAGCTCTCGCGAAGATGTCGCGTGGCTTTCTACGCTCTTCAGCGGATACGCTTGGGGATGTGCGAATGCGATGGGTGCCGGCCGGGTGGATACCATTGGACTCCATTCAGGATCGTCCTCAGATTGAGTGTCTGGCGGGTGCATGTCCCAAACCAGTAACGTCTTGTCGTCTACCCGAATCAAGGTCTAGTGTCGAGGCAAAGTCGAGAGTGCAACGAATCTTACCGGAGACAGAAGCAACATAGCGACCTCGGTCTTCACCTCCGATGTAGCATAAACTGTTCTCATCGATTCAGACGGAAGGTGAAAAGCCATGGAAGCGTAAACGCACTCGTTTACACGAGCCTGATGACCACTGGTGCCTAGTGAAGACTGGGGTTGAGCGTCACTTCGACCCTCACAAGCTCAGACTTGTAACACACCTGTGCCAAAGGTATAGTCGTACGGCACTCCACCGTCCGCATGCTTGTGTGTGAGCTCGTGCAGAGAGTGATCTTCTACAGCAGCCACGAGTTCCAAGTTCCAGTCTTCGCTCTGTCCGGGCGACGTCGTCTGGGGTGACCACGCAAGCGCGACAATGCGTGAGCCAACATGCCAGGACGAGATGGACTTGAAGGGCGCGTCCTTATGATTCTGTACAAGGTATGAAACGAGAGATTGTGAGTGGGAGTTGATTCAGACGTACAGGGTCCTCTGGCACGAACAGGACCTCGACAGTATGCTCCCCGCCGAGCGCAACCAAGTCCCCGGAGTGAGAGGTAGCAACAGCATTTATGTGAGAGCCATGGTTATATTTTGGAGGAGACATTCCAGACCAAGCGAGTAGCAGCGAGGCAAAGCGCGTTCTGCACAACGCGTCCCGGACGCGTCTTGTCACATGCCAAAGCCATCGACGCCCAATCCGATCGCCTTCCTTGGCCTCCTAGCTCTTTCCGCACTTGCTTTCACCACCGTAGTCCAGAAGAGAGCGTCTGCCCAGGACCCCCGCACCCGAGGACTTGAGCAGTCGATTCCTGTGCCTCAGAACAACCCTCGTGACGTGAACAGCAACTCCTCCTCCTGACCATTCAACATGCCTGCTATACTTGACAAGATCGCTCACGCACTACACATGGACAAGGGCAGCAAGTCACCTACACACGCTACATCAGGCCAAACGGCCCCAGACGTGCATCCCACGGCGGCGGCGACGGCGACGGCTGCCACGACTGCCTTTGACCCTGAGAAGGTCACTGTCATCTTCGTACTCGGTGGACCTGGCGCAGGTTAGGGGTTCTACTTCGTATACAAGCAAGCCGGGGCTCTGACGCCGACGTGGATAGGCAAGGGCACCCAATGCGCCAAGCTTGTCGAAGAGTTTGGCTTCTGCCACCTCTCTGGTGCGCGCCTCCCACTACTTTCACACACCCACACCGTGCTGATCATGAGCTGTCAGCCGGAGACCTGCTCCGCGAGGAGCAGCACCGCGAGGGCTCCGAGTACGGCGAGCTCATCCGGAGCTACATCAAGGAGGGAGGCATTGTGCCCATGGAGGTCACCGTCAAGCTCCTCGAGAAAGCCATGCGTGATGCCCTCAACGCTGGCCGCACTCGCGAGGGCTGGGCCGACGGTCGCGGACGATTCCTCATCGACGGCTTCCCGCGGAAGATGGATCAGGCGGTCAAGTTCGAGGACAGCGTTTGCAAGTCCGCGCTGGTCTTGTTCTACACCACGACCGAACAGGTCATGCTCGATCGCTTGCTTGAGCGCGGGAAGACCAGTGGCCGGGAGGACGACAACATCGAGAGCATCAAGAAGCGCTTTGGTGGGAGGATGCCTGCTCCTTACCATGTCCTCTCTAACACATTTATCTTCAGTCACATACAAGGAGACCACCATGCCAGTCATCGAGCACTTCAACAAAGAGGGCAAGGTCGCCGAGGTCAGGATATTAGATCTACATCCCTGACTGTTTGGTGCTGATGATTATATACGGCTGCAGATCGACAGCTCACCGTCTGTGGACGTTGTATATGAGAAGACCCAGCTCGCTGTTCGGAAGATCTACAACGGAGACGCGAGCCGTACCACGTCTGTCTAATCACCCCTCATGTGTCACGTAGAGATCAGAGGCCAACACGGAATATAATCATATATGCAGTTAGCTAGCGCCCGAATACTGCGAAACGGGGCTCATCCGCGAGTGGCTGGGATATGGTGCACCGAGCGGTCTCGCCAGCTTCGAGTTTGAGAATTGTGCCATCCGCGCATAGGAGATGCGCCGCCTGGTCATGCTCCTCCTATAACAACGCCTGTCACCAACCGTCTCAGGAGGACCTTGAGAAAAGATACTCACTGGAGCCCACTCCCACCCTCCGCACCGGTAGTACTCCACCATGCTGGTGTTTTCAACACCCTGCTCCCGATCCACGACTCCACCCTGTTTGTCATACACCAGGTCGACGTGCACACCGGCAGTATAGGCGCCCTTAAACATGTCACCCATCTTCGCGGCAAATGTCTCGTTCTTGTTGCTGGCCTCCTGGTCCAACGATGGGTCACGCTTCGGCCGTATGACCACCACGTCCAAAGCGGGAGATGAGCTCGGAAACCTGGATTGGAGCGGGGTGATACAAAATTCGGGCTCCAATCGGTCCACATTTGCAGCGGAGACCAAGTACGTGAACGGACCCTCCAATGTGGCTTGAGCCTGATACGGAACAAAGGCAGAGTCTCCCACTGAATATTGAAGAATATTCGGCCCGGACGGATCCGCGTCTAACATAGGCAGCAGTTTCAGCGAAGCAGAGTACCACCGGGTGATGTTCTGCTGAGCAGCCATCTTAAATCGTTCGAGAGAGGGGTGCTCCGCACGCAAGACTTCAGAGTCGTGGAGTATGGAGGCATGCAGCGATGTCGATGTGACCACGGCGGACCGTATCATTTGACGGGGGGTATCGGGCGTATCCCTGTAGATTCTGGTGGTCATGATAGTAAGGGGTCGAGGATGAGCCGCGGCCAAGTATGCGTGCAGAGCCTGAAGCTTGTAAGACGGAGATGAAGTATCGCGGTTGGGACACGCCGCAAACAGAGACGCGAACAAAGCATTGGCGGTACCGACCTGAGCTAACGAGCGTGAGGTTGGTTCGAGGGTCACAGGAATGTGCAACGCACCGGCACTAGCACAAACTCGATCTCGTAGAGCATGCCAGCCAGCTCCTGGACCGTGTTGATAATCTCATGCAGAGTTCCGTCTCCCGATGCTATCAATACAGTCACCGCGTGGATCTTGCGCGTCTTGAGAAAGTCCAAGACAAGCTCTCCAGCATGACCTGGCCTGTCCTCCGTCACGTATACGGCAGCGGGAGGTGTGGCCTTGAGCAACGGAAGAACATGTTCGTCTACGAATTGCTTTCCGTTTCCGGAACCACACGCAGGATTAACTATGACGACCAGAGGGAGCATTGCGAATGTGATGATGTTAGCAGTGAGGGTGAGAGGCGAAGGAGGCGCGTCAGCAATGATAAGATTCCAGGCCAAGCTGCGAGCCCGGCGTCTGTGATGCTCTCACTCTTGCGCCGAACCATGTCGACGTCTGCTACTGCCAGTGCTCCCACTTTCAAGGCTTTCAATCTTGCTCTCATACAGCTTGGCCGCGTGACCGACGACAAGGCTGCTAATCTTGAGCATGCCCGTGAGATGATCGCAAAGGCGGCGCGGGGTGAAGGTGCACCTGAGGGCACGAAGCCTCAGCTAGTTGTGTTGCCGGTCTGTACAAAAGACACAACGCGCGTTACCGATAACACTGCTGAAACAAACGAACAAGGAAATCTTCAACCATCCATACGGGCATGTCCACTTTCCAGGTTCTTCCCCACATACCGATATCTGCGACGGGAACCATGAGCCGACGTGACGTTCCGTAGTGTACGCCGAAGAGATCGGTTTCACGCAGGGCCAAAAGTACGACGTCAGTCAATCGAAGAGTGAGAGTGTCAAAATGCTCTCCTCTGCGGCACGAGAAGCGGGCGTGTGGCTGCTTGGCGGTGCGTGTGTTGACAAGAGCGATGATTTGCGCTCACATCCGAGTCTCTTTTAGGGTCTATCTCAGAGAAGGCTCAGGATGGCAAGTTTTTCAACACCTCCACCGTCTATGCACCGACTGGCGATCTTGTCGCCATCCACCGCAAGGTGCACTTGTTTGACATTGACATCCCGGGGAAGATCAAGTTCAAGGAGAGCGAGACCCTGACGGGTGGCAGCCAGATGAACTATTTTGACACTGATTTCGCCAGGATTGGGCTCGGGATCTGCTACGACATTCGGTTCCCGGAGCTGGCTATGGTAGCAGCAAGGCAAGGCTGCCACGCACTCATCTATCCAGGAGCGTTCAATCTCACCACTGGCCCTCTGCATTGGTCACTCCTCCAACGGGCTAGGTAGGATCCGGCCGCTTCAACTGTCAAAGTCGCACGCTCACTGCAAACTTCGTATTAGAGCTGTTGACAATCAAATATACGTTTCGATGTGCAGCCCTGCGCGTGATATGACTGCTGGATATCATGCGGTACGCATATCAGTCTGATATCAACAGTGAGGCTCACTCGTATCGTGTTTTCAGTGGGGACACTCCATGGTCGTGGATCCTATGTGTGTCACCCATCCTCTCTCACTGCTTGCAACGACAGATCTGACCGACGGTATTCCGAAAGGGGTGCCACCCTCGCTGAGGCAGAGCACGACGAGACCATCGTGTATGCTCATGTTGGTGAGCGCCGGGCTGTCTGTTTCTCTAACGGCTAGCCCTCATGCTGAAGGTAACCCGTCAGATCCCAAGCCTTTCCATGAGGCTCGGGCGGGCATTCCGGTCACGACTCAGCGACGTTTCGACGTGTATCCAGATGTTAGCAAGGCTTAGTAATATGTCACAAACTATTTGTCCGCCTTGCCTCGATAGCCAACTAGCCTATGAGCAATGTGATTTCATGTGAGGGTTGGGACAGTGATGATGGGCGCTTATGCACGCCTCTCTCTGGGCCCCGCAACGGCCGAGATTCACAGGCCTGCCGTTCGCTTCACTCTCCATCGCTGGCTTGAGCCGTACACAGCTGGTCTGATACTGCCATGGAGAGTCTGTTTGGTCGGAAGAAGGGAAAGTCTGACCGACCGCGACAAGTCTCGTCCTCCTCGACCGATCTCAACGAGCGGAGCGTTCCCTACGACAAGCTCGGAGCGGGCAGAGCACCTGTACCGATTTCCGCGCCCATAACGAACCCAACTCTGACCTCGGATGGCACGGAGTTCAACCTGTTTCATGCGGACAAGAGTCGTATAGAGCGTGATCGCCTCTATGCGCAGGCACGCCAGGCTCAGGCCCAGGCGAAACTCAAAGCTCAGCAGGGTTCGTCGTCTCCCACCTCGGAATCCTCTATGATATACGACAACGCTCCATCATCGTCTTCCACTCCCACGCCGCGCCGCACCGCACCTTCCACCCGGACCGCACGCTCGAGCACGTCCACCACGTACGGTGACAAGGGTCGCAGTCCCCTAGTGGCGGACTTTGGGGGCGTGATGGGATCCCCTACCTTGAGCACCTATCGCAACACGGGATACTCCGCCAACGACCGCCCCATCTCCAGCGCGACTGCGCGTTCAGACTCTAAACGCGAATCCCGCTACGCACCCTCAACCACCTCCGCCGAGAGCCATTCTAGACACTTATCGGGCCATTTCACCCTGCGAGGGAACCAGGACAACTTTGACTTTCCTCGGCCTCTCAATCCTGGGGATATAGAAGCTCTGTTCGAGTCCATGCTGGAACGTCGTGATCTTGGCGACCTAGTCGGGAAGAACAAGAACAACATGAGTCTCGACCAGAAGTGGCAGCTCGTTTGGAGTGACGAGCACACGCGTTGGCAGCAAGCACAGAAAGCGCCTCCTCAGATGACCGAGGCGCCGAAGCAGGCTGACGTGGAAGGCGCGCCGGCGTGGTACATCAAGAAGCTCATGGACAAGACGATCACGTACAAGCAGGCTCAAGGACTGCCCGTCTCTCTGCGAAGTAACGACGTGACGTTCGTAAACTCATTGATTCTTGCTGGAAGCCTCTTTCCCTTTCTCTGACGACGCCTGCCCAGGTGGTTTGAAGAGTTTGTCTACAATGAAGGCATCACCGTCCTTGCCCACGTTCTCCAATGGTACAGCAGGCGAGAAAGGTTAGTGATCAGCCTGTGAACGCAGTGATACTTTTTCTGAGTGTAATCATAGGCGACAAGTGGATATGGATATCGAGTATGAGGTGGCGAAGAGCTTGAAAGTGGTCTTCAATAATTCCGTCAGTACAAACCTTCGATTGACACCAAGTCCTGCATGCTGAGATTTTGAGACCTAGAGCACGAACAACCTGGTGTTGGACGGCAAGAAGAGCACGATCGCTGACATTGCGCTGGCGCTCAACACGCCTTACATCCCAACGAAGAAGCTCGTGCTTGAACTCTTGGTTCTGGTAGTAGCCCAGGAGAGCTATCGGGGAGAAGGGCACCAGCAGATCATTGTGGCTCTGGAAAACGTCAGCGTTCAGAACAAGGATGGTGACTCTGCCTATGCCTTCTGGTTCAAGAACATGATCTCTACCCTAACAAGCCGAGGGAAGATGGGAAGTCTCGTCGGTGTAAGCCAGGAATTCCGCAAGAACGCTGGCGTTGAAAGCTCCCTGAACGAGTACGCGGTAAGGATTGTATTCTCCTTTTGGTCGACCTTGCTGATTATGGATCTCGGGGGTAGCTCACCAACTTGTATCTGCTGAACGCCATCTTGGACGGGTTCGATGACTTGGATATCCGCCTTCATCACCGCTCGCAGCTCCAGACAGCGGGCTTGGGCCAAGTGATCGAACTCTGTCGGCAGTTCAACTACGACCCTATCAATATCCAGCTCAAGCTTCTGCAGGAGGTGCTTGACGAGGATGAGGCTCGGCTGAAGGAACAGATGGATGTGCAGATGATGGCCAGCTATGGCGACCCTCTCGCTGTCTTTGATGCCGTCCGGACTCGTCTCGAGGGCTCAGAAGCATCGAACCACTTTCTCAGCATTATGCAGCACCTGCTGCTTATTCGTGAGGACGGGAGCTCTCTGGTCAACCACTATCGCCTCCTCGACAGCGTCATTGCCGATGTCGTGTTGGACAAGAAGCTGGCTGGGGCGGAAAGTCGACTGGGGAGCTCGGTCTCCCGGCTTATTGCGGCTATGAACAACTCGGAGCGGGTTCAATCACTCGATGGCGAGGTCCAGCAGCTTCGAGCTCAAGCACTCCGCCTCAAGCTCGAGAAGGAGGCTCTCCAAGAGGAGGTATCTCAGGGAGAGGCCGGCATGGTGGGCCGCCTCAAGGACGAGCTCGGACAGCTGGAGGAGAAGTTGAACATGTCGCGGACGACTACGGCTCGACTGCAGGGTCAATTGGAGACGCAGAAGACGGGTTACGAAGAGCAGATCGCTCAGCTCGAGGCGCAGATCATGGAGTTGTTCCGGATCGTGAAGGAGCTAGGGACCGAGATGGGCCGCGGTGTTCAAGGCATCATTGAGAAGAACAGTGGGATGGACCGCAAGCAGCTCATCGAAACCCTGGAGCGCCACATGCAGCGGACCAAGACTATCGGCATCCTGGAAGGGCGACAGGGCGACGGCACGCGTCCCCAACGTGGAGAGGAAGGGTTCTCCACATCCGAGGACGAGGAGGACACGCCGATGGCCAACCGCAAGAAAACCAAGGGCAAGCTTCAGCGCGAGTCAGTGAAAGGTTACGCCAACGGGCTCACCCGTGTCTCCCAATTCATGGACGCCGATGATGCCGAAGAGGAGGAGCAGATGCAGCAACAGCTTGCCTCTGGTGCTCACGTTGTAAGTGACTCGAGCGTACCGTGCTGGTGATTGCTGATCCGGATCATGTAGTTCCCGCCGAGAGAAGGCCTCAAGTCTAGCTCCCGCCCGTTGCCTCCTCGCCCTCCCCGCAACCTGCAGGAATCCGGCGGATCTCTGTATCCGCTGTCAGAAGATGGGGATGTGTTCAGCGACCTGGGATCGAGCGCTACCGACGACCGAGATTCGGAAAGCCTTCTCGCGCCCTCAACCGAAAGCGGACTCACGACATCGACTGCCCCCACCTCTGTCAACGATTCATCCAATGGTCGCGCCAGCGCAATCGTCCCTGGCTCGCTTGCGGATCAGCTACGACGCCATCTCACCCTCAAGGGACGTCCTCCCTCTGAAAGTCCCATGGGTTCGCCGACCCTTCCGTCCCTTCCAGAGGAGGCGGACGTATCGTCGGGAGCTCCTCCTCCTCCTCCTCCTCCTCCGCCGCCCCCGCCGCCGCCCCCACCACCTCCGCCACCACCTCCGCCACCGCCTCCCGGAAGCAAAATGCCATTCGGTGCTGGCCCGCCTCCACCTCCACCCCCGCCTCCTCCTCCGCCGCCTCCACCTGGGTTCTCTGGTCCTATGCCGATGGGTGGGCCACCACCACCGCCACCCCCGCCTCCGCCTCCGGGCGGTAAGCCATTCATGGGCTCACCTGCGTTATCTGGAGCCGGCTCGGCACGCACATCTATCCTCGGTTCGAACATTGGCGCACTCCTTGCTCCCCGCAAGGACTTGTCAATAGCCCCGAGCACGAAGATGAAACAGCTGCAATGGGACAAGATCCCACAGCAGGCGGCCAGTCATTCCGTGTTCCATGAAGAGACATTGAGGGACGAGGAGTGGGTAAAGGTGCTCCAAACCGACGGCGTCTGGAAGGAGATGGAGGAGGACTTCAAGGCGAAGCAGCTCGTGATCAACCTCATGGCGAAGCAGAAGAAGGCGGAGCTCAAGAGTGTCTTGGATCAGCAAACCAAGAAGGCTGTCGGTGCGGATTGCCGACGGCTCCCCTCTCTTCACGGTCAACATGGCTGATCATACGTGTTCACAGAGATCCTACTTCAACGGGTCAAGTCACTTGAGCCTGAAGAGATTGCAAGACGAATCAGAACTTTCGACGCCGATCTGTGCACTGAGACGTTCTTGAGTGAACTCAAGCGGGTCCTACCGACGCCTGAGCAGGTGTGTGCCGACGTTTTGCTTTGGCTTTGACAGTCATCTGACTTTGTGCGAACCAGATTGGCAAGCTCAATGTCTATCGCAACGCAGGTGCAGACGAGTTGCTCGGTCTTCATCCATCGGATCGACTCATGGTCAAGCTCATCGAGATTGACCGATTGGGACCTCGCGTCGACGGAATGTTGTACAAGACCAGGTTTGACGAGTCTTGGAACCTGTTGAACGAGGTAAAAGCTTCGTGGCTACCCCGGGTACGTGGGGCATAGCTGATGCGAGTGCGACAGAGCACCCACAAACTCAACGACGCATCCTACGCACTTTTGCACGCCAAGCACTTCAAGGAACTCCTTAGCGTTAGTTTTTTATGCAACCGTAGCTGTGTCCGTCTAACTGGGTGGTACAGCTCATCCTGCTCATCGGAAACTACATGAACGGCACAGGTATCAAAGGAGGTGCGTTTGGCTTCCGCGTCAGTAGCATCAACAAGGCAAGTCGCATTTCAGCATAACCGTCTTTATCCGGAGCGCTCCTGACCCGTCCATAGCTTGTCGACACCAAGTCGGTCAACAACACGACCCTGCTTCATTTTCTTGAGAGAACAATCGCCAAACACTTTGCGGAGATGGCGGCATTCCTGGACGAACTCGAGAAGCCCGCAGAGGCATATCGAGGTATGCTACTCAAGTCCCATCTGTCAGACGCCGACACTTACTCTGTCACAGTCAACCTGCAGGACGTACGCAAGGACTTGGCCGAGATACGAGAGGGCTACAAGCGGCTACGATCAGAGCTTCAAGATCACTACGCCGACTCGGCTGCCGAAGATAACTTTGCCAAACAGATGTGGACGTTTGTGGGCAAAGCGGGCCGGAAGATTGATGACCTTGTCGACAACGTCAATCACGGAGACACGTCGTTCGCGGAGGTGGCGCAGTACTACGGCGAGGACGAGAAGAGCATGAACTCGGCAGAGTTCTACGGTATCTTCAAGACTTTTGTCACCTCATACACCGTACGTCCTCAGACATGTTGTTGATGCAGGACGTCGTGCTGAAATAGTGTTTCAGAGGTGTCAGAACGACAATCGCACGGTGGCGGAGGAGAAGCTCGCTGGTGAGAAGCGGAGGCAAGCTGCAGAAGAAGCCAAGGCCGCTCGATCCAAGATGGCAGAGGACAGCAAGCCGAATGAGGAGGACAACGCGGTCTTGGATAGTCTCCTCGAGAAGCTCCGGAAGGGCGAACACCCACGTAGGGGCCGACGTGCAAAGCCGAGCGAGCGCCCTCCGGCGCCTCTGCCTCTCGACCTCACAGCAGCTACCGTTGCGGGCACCGGCGACGCGGCGGACCTTGCGCGGGACATGCTGGCCCGACTACAATCCGACGGCTTTGCGGCTGCCGCAGGACCATCCACCCCGACACCTCCGCCGCGACGGACTACAAGGAGGCGACGGGAGACGAGCAATGCCTTGCGTCTCGACATGATGGGCGTCGACGAAGCCGAGGAGAACGACGGGGCGTCCAGCACGGGCCTCTCTGACGAGGACTTCACGTCACCCAATCTAGAAATGGCGCCGCTGCGACCAGACGTAGTATCCCCCACGCTCGAAGCTGCTTCTCCCAGGTCTGAGCCGACATCACCCAAATCCGACCTTCACGACGATGACGAGGGGGATTGGGACAGGACCATGATCGCTGCAGTGACTTAGATACCCGCTTTCATACTGTTGTGTAATTGTCCGTACTAGTCTGCGGATATGACTGTGCACCACCTGTTGCAACGGTACGCCATGAAGTCACGCTAGAGCGAAAATGGGCTGGTTGAGCATGCATGCTTTCTATTGGAAATAAATATGAGAGTTAGGCTATCTGAGGGTGTCGACATATTTCTGTGAACAAGTCGCGTGAGACTCGGGCTCTTGTACATCCTGGACCGGAGGAAGATCACTTACTTGTTCAGCCAAGTCTACAGCCTGCTTGAACCTCGTAACCTCCCTCCAGCAGTCAAGGGTAGTCGTCGGATTGTTGCTGGCATCGGCTCAGTCACCCCATCACGAGCACGAGAGCAAATTCATATCACACATACCGGTAGCATGTTGCAACTTCCTCGCCCAAAGAGCGGACCGTCGTAAACTCCTCCTGCTCCCGCTTCGAGTTGAAACGGTCCACCTTCCTCCGCACTTCGTCCACATCCCCAAGGAGAAGGGGCCCGCTCTTGATGTTCCCGGCGGCGGACGTGTCCTCGCTCTCAGCACCGGCCATGCTGCGTTCCTTGTCCAGGTTCTCCTTCTCCAGCGTCCGCTCAATCTCCTCGCGGACACTTTGCTCTTGCTCTCGAAGCCTAGATAGCTCTTGCTGAATCCTGGAGCGGACTTGGGCGTCGAGCGTAGTTTGGCGTGCGGCCGGCACATCCGAAGATGAGAGCTGGTCCGCAAGCTGGCTCACGACGTCATGCGAGAACTGCGAGACTGGGTAATGAGTACGTCGGCTCCGATACATAGTCTGAGTGTTTTCGGCACCTCGATGGGAGTTTCGGCGTAGAAAGTGTTCTCAGAATCGGGCCGGGAATGACCTGCACCCATCGCAGCTTCAAGTCGAGAGAAGCAGTTCCGAGTGGTGGTCCGAAGTCAAGCGAGAGGAGTGGCTGTGTTGACGCGTCTTGCTCTTCCTCGAACGCGCTCAGCCTCCGACGCGCCGTCCGTTCTGGGGATGAATGTCTCTCAGATACCCTCAGGCTTATTCGGCCAGTCGTCTCTGAGGATCAGCCAGGAACTTGGCTCTAGTCAAGATGCGGACGTACGTCTCTTCTCGCTTTCATGGTCAACGAACGGCAGACACTCATAGACTACTTCAGTTCTTGTCCTTCAAACTCCTCAACAAGCGTGCTCGGCTGAGGCTTTCGCCTAATCCTCTGGACCTTGAGGCTGTACCCTCAAGAGCGGAACTGTTTACTATCGCTGTGACGAAGCCTTGGTTCGCAGCGGTCGTTCGCAGGGACAATGCGTACCGTGCGTGTCTTGCACACACAATCACTGTGGATGTTGACCAACTAAATCACATATATCAGACATCATCACATGTCCGCTATCGCAGCTTCGAGATGAGGCTGCGGCTCTTTCGGAGGAAAACTCGGAGGTCGCATTGCGAGCCGACATCACATTGGTGTTGCCTGGGCCTGTTTCTGTCCTGACATTTGCTCAACACGACACACGGCTGGTCGTTGGCCTAGCGAATGGAACAATCTGTGTCTATGACAGTAGCAGCCTGTTTGGTGGCTCACCGCTCCCACCTACTCTGTTGCATAGCCTCCAGACGTCGCCCTGCCCGATTATGGCCATTCTCCCCAACCCTGAAGGCATCTCAGAGCTCGTTGCCATCTGCCGCGACTCCCGAAGTAATTCGGGATCTTATGCTGTAGAGATTTTGAATCTCGACTCCGCCAGTGTCACTGGTGCCTGGACTGCAGGTTCTGGACTGGATACCCTTCCTTCCACTGGTAGGCTTCAGCAGCTGTTCTTACATACCCTTCTCTAACATCGTTAACAGTCTCTTGGTCGCCAAAGGGAAAACAGATCGCTCTGGGCTTTAGGAGTGGAGGCATAGCGACCTACATCCCGGGGGATCCGTCGTCTCCAAAGCTCATCATCCCGCCGCCGCCGACACTGCAAAATCACTCGGTCCTCGGATTGACATGGTTGTCCAACACTCTTTACCATGTCATCTACGTTTCGAACGAGAACTCGGCCGCCGATGCAGAGCAGACTCACTGTATCATCACCGCAGACGCCAAGACAAGCTCCGTCCACTATGCACAGATGAATGCACCCTACCTGCCATTCCCAGGGATTCATGTGCCGGTGCCGTTCTCTTCCGTGCTTCGTGACTGGAACCCGGCCAAGTTTCTTGTTATTGCTGGAGACAGCGCCTCTTCGGACCTGGGCGCTCTCGGCTGCACTGAGAGCTGGCACCACATCTCGTTGGATGAAGGTTCTGCTCCGAGCCTTCCGCTCACCACAGACCTGGAAGACACGGTCCTGATCGGGTTACAAGTGGACACCACCGCGACGACGCCGTACGCGCACACTAGTGCGTCCGGCGCATCCATGGAGCTTCCTGCACCCCCGATCCTCTATGCGTACGCCAGCGACGGCACGATACAAGCATGGCACGTCATCAACACTTCCGGAGCGACATATAGTCCACCAGTCGTCACTCCTTTGGCTCCGACCATGCATACCACACAAAGTGTGGCGATGTTCGATGGCACTTCGGGCGGGACTTTCAAGCCTCCTTTTGCTCGAGCAACTGGCCCCGACCAAGAGATGGATACTGGTTCGACCCCCCAAGCGAGCCAGGCGTCATCAGGCTTGTCATTTGGTGGCATGTCCCTTGGCGAACCATCCTCGTCTACTGCCGCGAGCAAACCCTCTTCCATGTTTGGAGGCACGAGTTCAGGCTTTGCGACGCAGTCGACACCATCACCCTTTGGCGCGGCGAGCAATGTTTCTCAAGGGTTTGGCGCATTCGGAGGTGGAGCAGCCGCACCAGCATCATCACCTTTTGCCGCACCCAAGCCTACCGCATCCGCGTTCGGCAGTGGAGGCTTTGGGCAGAGTGCTTTCGGCTCATCTACTGCGACGGCGTCTGCTTTTGGACAGACATCGGCCACTGGTCAATCAGCATTTGGTCAATCGGCCTTTGGTGCTCCCACCCCTCACCAGTCTGCTTTCGGGGCAGCATCCTCAGGCGTAGCACCACAGTCCGCGTTTGGTCAGCCCGCGTTGGGACAGTCGGCCTTTGGACAGTCAGCATTCGCCAAGCCTGCGGCCACGGGAGGAGGCTTTGGACAGAGTGCTTTCGGTCAAAGCTCTGCGTTTGGAGCTGCACCTGTCGCTCCTCCTGCGGCCGGCACGACCACGCCAACCACATCTCCCTTTGGCAAAGCAGGTAGCGGAGGCTTTGCATCATTTGCAGGCTCGGGGACGACGGGTCTGACTGCTACGTCCTCGACACCTTCCGGAGAGCCCCCCAAATCCGCGTTTGCCACTGCGCCGACGGCCTCAGTGTTCGGAGGCACCACGAACAGCAGTACCACACCCAAGACTGAGCGCACAGTGTCAGCATTCGCAGCCGCAGCATCCACCACCCCGTCGGACAGTCCGCAGTCGTCGCCTTTCGTGAACACCTCCACCACGCCTCCCGCCAATGCGTTTGCTGGGCTGCGCTCTCAACCGAATGCCTTCAAACCTGGTACCGGGTTTGGTGCCTTCGGAGCGTCCTCCGCATCCTCTCCGTTCCAGAATACGACAAGCAGCACCCCAAGCGCTTTCACGTCTGCGTTTGGGTCTGGCTCGCCCTTCAAGCCAGCCGACGGAGCAGCTACTGCGACACCCTCAACACCCGGTGCATCTGTCTTCGGATCCTCTTCAGCGTTTAGTTCTGCGTCTGTGTTTGGTCAGTCATCGTCACCGGGCGGTGTGCCAGCTGCGGCAAAGGATGAGCCGAGGAAGTCGGCGTTTGCTGCACCCTCGCCGTTTGCACCCCAGTCCGCGTTTGCCACCACCACTCCCCCAACGACCCCAAAAGAGCCTTCAACCGGCGGGTTCGGCGCATTCACCAACTCTGGATCGGCCTTTGGAAAGTTACCGGAAGGGACCAAAGTGTCAAGCTTCAAGGACCTTGGGAAGACCTCGGACGATACCAAGCCAAAGCCGGACAACAAGGGCAAGCCAGTGGAGGACGCCGGTTCAAAGTCGAGCCTCGATGAGTCTATCAGTAGCCTGTCGAACCTATCAGAGTCATTCGAGAAGATCGATCACGACTCTGCGTCTCAGCAGGGCGACGAGCCAGACGCCGAGGGCAACTCTTACGACTCTGAGGAGTTTTCGGGAGACGAGGATGACGGCGGCCGTCCATTCACTCCACCGCCGGAAGGAGATGAAGAAGAGGGAGATGACGACGATGACGACGACGACGAGGGAGAGGAGGGAGAGGAGAGCGAGCTCTCCGGCGATGATGAACGTAGCGACGCTGAGGAAGGTTCTGAAGAGGATGAGAATACCGTCGAGGTAAAGAAGGCTGAGATATCGCAAACTCCCGCCTCGCCCGTATCGCCTCCAGCCAGTGCCACGAACGTCGTGGGGTCGTCGAAGTCTCCCGCGGGGGACGATCTCGACACGTCGCCCAAGCCTACGACCTCTGCTCCAACTTCGTTGTTCGGTGGTGGAAAGTCCTCGTCTCGCTCGCCGTTCTCTCTTACTACGACGCCACCTGGATCACCTGCTCTGGATCAAGCTCCGCCACAGGACGCACCTCTCGAGAGACCCACGCTGTTCGGCAAGGCAACTACGAAACCTCTCCGGAGTTCACCACTTGCCACAGAGCAGGTCATTGGGCCCAGTGCTCAGTCTTCGCACGTGCCCCCCAAGCCAGCAAGTGGACCGGTCAGCACTCCCTTCCCTACGGCAACCAATCCTTCGAAGCTGCCGTTCTCGTTTGCGACAAAGCCGCAGTCGTCCATGCCGTCGCTTGCACCCAAAGCCGTGCCAGGGCCAAGTCCATCTGCATTCTCTCCGAACACATCGTCCGCGCCCTTGTCGTTTGGATCCAAGCCGGCTGCAGCTCAGCCTATCACCAAGGTTGACGCACCGCCGGCACCGAGCTTTGGATCGTTTGGGACCAAGCCGCCAGCTTTGACTCCCTCTCTGGCGCCATCACCAGCGGTCTCTCCAGGAACGGGGCCGCCGGGCCCGGGAAGCTTCTTCGCGCTCAAGCCGAGTGCGCCACCGCCCAAGGCAGAACCTCCGTTGCCCTCCTTCGGACGCAACACGTTCACGCCGCAGTCTCCTCCAGTGGCTCCGCCTGTCTCAACCCCCACCACGCCTTTGAGCGGGATCGAGCTTGCATGCCATGGTCTCCTAGCATCGGTCACCGCTGCGTTCGAGGAGGTCTGTATATCTAGGCTGGTCTCTCGATTTGAGCTCTCTGACACTATTCTTGTATAGCTTGCGCAACCCATGCCTCACACAACTGGCCGCAGCAGCTCTGGCGCCGATGCCTTCACTATGCACGACATCAAGCAGATAGATGCCGCCATCGTGGCGCAGCAAGACCAAGTCGACGAATTGAGGACGTCGCAAGCCAGCCTCAAGCGCTCGGTAGAGCATTTCGATAGAGATCTTCTCAAGGGTATGTATGCGATATGCTATGCTCACCACGACTCCGTCATTGACATCTTTTTGCCCCACTTTCAGCTGCGACGAAAAAGGAAGAGATTGTGCGGTTCAACAAAGCAAAGACTGATCAGGGCTTTGCTCGCATGCTCAAGTCCCGAACACTGGGTCCCGACCACATTGAGATGCAAACACAACTGCGTCGTGACATCCGGGTGGGTGATCGCAGTTACAAGCTCGAGCTGGAGCAAATAATGCTCATATGTTTGCTTCACTAGGCCATCCGCGACCGCGTCAAGAAGTTGGAGTTGTACGTCGACGGAGGCAAGAAGCGACTTGCACACGTATCCAAGAACAAGGCTGTTCTCAAGTACGTGGTAAAATTGGGTGGGGCTATTGACTACGGGCGACTAACAATGGTGTATAGAGCTACTTCTCTTGACATGGTCAACCGAACGATGAACAACATCGAAGTCGCTATCGTGCGCGAGCGGGAGGACATTGTGGCGCTCACTCGACGCGTCGCTCGGCTCGACCTCCGGCATCCTTCAGTCGGTCGCGACGGCAGCCCCTCTCAGATTGAATACGGCGTCCCTTCGGTAGACAGGGAGGCGTCTATCGCTGCCACGGCCGCCACAGCGCTGAACGCCGAGCGCTCCGCGTTGAAGCTCAAGCGTGCTCTGTTATCCGCACGGAAGGAGCCACTGCTCACCACGTCGAACGCGGCTCTCGTCATCACTGCGCCCCCGAAGGAACGCACAAATCCACACGCTGCCGACGCGCCGTTTAGCCACACGCCTCCTCGTTCGTTGGCGGTACCTGGGACGCCTCTGCCTCTGGCGGCTATGCCATCATTCCGCCTTCCGGGCACCCCGATGACTCCTCCGGCAGCGAGCACTCTGGACTTCCCAACTCCGCCGGCATCCCCAATGTCATTCAACCTGCCTTCAGGGCCAGACGACAGTTTCTCTGTCCTCGCAGACTCCCAATCGTCGAGCACTGGACCTCGGAGAGGCGGCGGAGCCCCAAAGCACCATGCCAAGTCGGTGGGTTTCAAGAAGAGCCCAAGTCCGGCGCCGCCACCGGCAGCGCAGAAGTTCACATGGGGCCCGCTCCCTGCAATGGGCACCACCACTTCCGCTCCATCCCTGGCCTTTGACCTTCGGCCAAAAGCGCCCGCCTCGTAGTTGTCGGATTGACCCTGCATTATGATCTACGACTCTTGATGTACCCTCAGTAGCAAAACACATATAGCATTGATTTCAGAAAGCTCCCGTACTCTATTTTGCACCGAGACTTCAGTCAGGCGAGCGAGTGCAAAGTGAATTAGCACATGTAGTAGCATATATACACAGGTCCGAGAGCCAACGTGGGAGGAAGAGACAGCGAACAGACAATGCTTGTCTATTTGATGTTCTTGCTGAGGCGGGCAAGATGGTAGTTGATAGACGGCAGCGAAGTCTTCTTCTTGCCTGGCTGTATGTGGAGGAGAGAGCCAGGTCAGAAGGGCAGCCTGACTGTTCCAGTAATGACACAGTGCGTACCGCTGTCCTCATGCACGCGAATAGGGCTGTCGCGTGGCTGGCACACGGAGCAACGGACATGTGGTCGCCTGTCGCAGCCCAGCATCCAAGCATAGCCGTCAGTTCAGTCGCACAGAGGTTGACGGGCGGGTCTGCGGTGGCCTCATGAGCATCGAAAATCTGAAGCCCGGAAGCGTCCAGATTCACTCTTTCGTGGCCGAACTTTGAGCTTAGCGATATGCATGATGCGGAGAGTCTAATGTAGCGGCTCGACGCTCAGCGCAGTGGTGAGCAGACGCGAAGGGAGACGGGACGGGGGACCGAGGTAAAGTTGGGTGTCGTGTTCCGCTCTCTCGCCACACTTCCTGCTACTTACCGAGCTGCTTCCACCATCCCACTGTCTCTGCCCCGCAATGCCTCCTGCTCTGAACAAGAACCATGCTGGTTGGCTCATGATTCTTTCTGTTATAAATGTCCGTCTCATGGCGCGTACCAGGTGTCAAGCGGATCATGCAGGAGGCGCGGGAGCTGGCCTCAGATACAAGCAGCGAATACACTGCTGCTCCACTTGAGGTACGCGGTAGCCCTGGTACAGAGCTCATGGAATGATCTGAACATATGTCTGTAGGACGATATATTTGTGAGCAGAAGCTATGCACACTTTCCTTCTCTTTCAGGTAGCTAAATGGTCTAGGAGTGGCATGGGACACTCCGTGGATCGGCTGGCACCGATTACGAAGGTACGTATCTACAATGAAGCCAGTTAGTCTGAATATGAAGCTGATGTCAAAGATAGGTGGCTTGTATCACTTCCGGATCCTTCTCCCCGCCGAATACCCATTTCGTCCACCTGCCATACAACTCCTTACGCCGAACGGGCGCTTCGAGCTGAACACGAATGTAAGCCGCCTATATCACCATACATCAGCGGCGTGCCCTTACTGATGACGTAGATCTGCATCAGTTTCACTAATTGTGAGCCCTCCTTGATCTCCTTATCATGAAACGGAGCTCTCTCTAACATGCGCCTGAGATCACGAAGAGTCCTGGCAGCCAGCGTGGGGTGTTCGGACGGCAATCATCGGACTGCAAGGCTTCTTTCCTGTGAGTCAAGCCTGGTCCTCGCCGCGTGTGAGCCATCTGAGACGTGGTGTACAGCTAAACGGAAAGGACGCCGTTGGTGTTGGGGGAATTGAGTACCCATCTTCCGAGCGCAAGAGACTGGCCAAGGCGTGAGTCGGGCTGCGGAAGCCACGACGTGGAACATGCGCTGACTTTAGCATCACAAGATCACGAGAGTGGACTTGCAACACATGTGGGAAGCAGAACCTCGACGATCTGCCCGATCCTGCCACAGCATCAACTGCGAATGATACTCCAACCTCACCCCCTTCTGAAGGCGTTGAAGCGACAGCCGACGCATTGCCCTCCAGCGAAGGAGGCGTCGTTGAAACGGCACCGGTTGCGAAGATCGCAGCTGAGCATGCCGTCTCGGCCGAGCCCTCGCCACCGCCTCCGACGACTGTGACACACAGAGTTGATAGCTCCCTGTCGTCCCCAGCACCATCGAGGACATCCCCGGTGAACGCAGCCGTTGTATCAGTCAAAGCCTTGCGTCCACCCGTTCTTCTTGACACCGCCATCTGTATTCTTGTAGTTCTTGCTGCCGCTCTCATGTACCGGAGGGTCATGTAACTCTGATATATATTCCGCTCGTAGAGCTAGATGAATATTCTCTTTCGTGCAAAGATATCCGGAGAGATAGGTATATGTTACAAAGGCTCGACTCGTTCGATGTATGGATGGCGGAAGCACTTGACAAGCCCAAACACATCATGCTGCGCCGAACGTGTTCTCACCGGAATAGCTGACGTAGAGGAAGCCATCTTCATCCCTGACAACCACGCGGATCAGTAAGAGCCTAACTTGAAACACAAAGACCGAGGTGTACGCACTTGTGCTCGTCGTAGATGGCGCTCATCAGTGCAGCGGTGGGCGGGAGCACCTCATCAACGAAGATGAAGATGGCCTTTTCCGGTGCGAGCTTGATCCGTTTGCGGATCACGTACACGAACTGACCGACGGTGAGATCCTGGGTAACCCCTTGTAAGCTACACGGTCATCACCCCGTATTTCAACCACACATACCGACGGCACGAGGTACTTCTTCTTGTCGATCGTCGGGATGTCTGTACGGTCTGCCTTCTCGCAGATGACCTGTACAGCAGTCATGTTAGGCTGCGATTACAACAAGGAGTAGGCGGATGAACGCACCGGGATACGGTCGGGGTACTTCTGCCTGATACGCTCGGCCTCACCCTTGCGCTTCTCTACAGAGCGCGCATATATAATGAGCAAAACGCTGACGTGCACGAGGTTCCGCAGCAAGACACACCGAAGGGGTGCTCATCCTTGAACTTGGAACGCATGGTGACGATCTAATTTGGCGGCGAGATCGGAGGTGGAGGGGAGGTGTTGGTGTTTTGCGGAGACAGAACCAGAGGGAGACGGGAAGAGGTGCGTGTACACAGACGGGCGGTGCCGACTGCGAGTGGACAGAGGTCAAGAGGTCGAAGCTCACGTAAGCCACAGCCTGGCGCGCACAACAGAATTCGGGCTTCTCTCGTCGCGGCCACCCTCGCCCTCATATATCCACGACTGTTGTCCCTCTCTGGGCCGCACAGGATTTCTTGTTGACTCGTGATCGAGTCTTTGTCGACTCCACCAAAAGAGCCGCCACTTCCGAGCTTGCCATTTCAGGCCGTGTCCGCCACGCACACGGACCTGCTAATGATTCCCCGGATTCCGATGCTGCAGCCCTGGTGGCTGATCGCTCTCCTGCCATCTGTACTTGCCCAATCGAACCTTACGGATGAGAGTTCGCTGCTATGGGGAGCGTACAGGCCGAACCTGTACTTTGGGCTGCGTCCCCAGATCCCTCAGTCACTGATGACGGGCCTGCTCTGGTTCGGTACCCACGATTACCAGGCTTTCAGTCGTGAGTTCTCAGCGATCAAAGTGAGACTTAGATGTCTCTGACGTCGTATGGGCTATGTATAGGTGCTCGTCATGCGTGCGACCAAGGAGACGGACTTGATAGTTACACATGGACTCAGTATGATGCCAAACTTGGAGCTTCTCAACGTATCATCGACGGGCAGCTCAACTTTGAGATCACGACGGAGTACGTCAAAGTCCCCGGAGGTCGCAATGGCGGAAGCTGGGCTGCGAGGATCCGCGGTGTGCCGATCGATCCTGGTATGCCTGCATGCGGCATGGAGTTTACTTTTGGGATTTTAACCGTGTGCTATTATCAGCTGTCCCCTCTCGGATTTCTCTTGTATTCTACGCCGGTCTTGAGGGACTCGGAGGCTTGGAGATGGAGACTGAGGAGAACGAGAAGGTGAGTCGCATGTAATCTGGGGATGCCACAAACTCATCAGTCGTGGTTCAGGGCATTGATGGATCGGCGGTGTTTACTGGCTCGTCCCCGGAGCTCGACGACTTTACTCTGAGGGTCGTTGACGGTGAGGGCTTCGATAAGGCCAGGCGACGATTTCCGTTGCTGATACATTGCACATGTATAGGTCCTGATAACAGCATCCTCCGTGACGGAAACCAGGCTCACCTGTTCGCGGACCGTATCGGCAAAACGCACGTCGCCGGCTTCCGTGTTCCTCCGGGACAAGTGTGGCAGGCAAAAGGCAAGTTCCAATTGTGCTTTCGAATAATACCTGCTCATCGTTCTTCACCGTACAGAAATCATCCTGCAGAACATTGTAGAGTTTGCTCGTGCAGCAATTGAGCCGTACAAGAATACTCCTTCGGCCGTGCCAGACCCCTCGTTTGCTCTACAACTGAATGACGAGATTCTATCGTCGAGCAACATGTTCGCTGTACAAAAGACCTTTGATGGCCCGTTCTCGTTCGATGTATTCTTCGAGAGTGCCAGTGCTGGACAGAAGCTTGATTGTAAGTTCCTATTGACGTGGCACTGCAGCCCACATAGCTCATCCCAAACTCGTAGCCAGCGCTGTGGACAGCGGCCTCCAACGCCTCACGGCCGCATACGACGATCGGTTCGAGACCATGTACCCACTTCCAGCCGAGTTCGACAGCCATGCGGATCGCAGCGCTCTCAAGCAGTTCTCGAAGGAGATTACGGCGAACCTGCTTGGTGGCGTTGGATACTTTTATGGCACGTCTCTGGTCGACAAAGGCTTTGCGTACGAATGGGATCAGGAGGATGAGCCGGCAGACGCCTTTGACGACGAAGATGGCCCATCGTCTCCCAAGGAATCAGGAGCGAGGCTTACGGAGCCGCGGGCCTTGTTAACCGCGACGCCGAGCCGCAGCTTCTTCCCGCGCGGGTTTTATTGGTGCGAAACTCCTTGCTCTACTAGGTTTCAGCCACTGACAGCTGTTGTGCTCAGGGACGAAGGGTTCCACCTTCTGCACATTGGAGGGTGGGACAATGACCTGAGGTGAGTGGGCGCCACGCTCGGCCTCATCTGTCTTGCCGAACGCTCACTTTTCGATAGCCTGAGTATTCTCAAGTCGTGGTTCGACTTGATCGATGAAGATGGATGGGTCGGTCGAGAGCAGATCCTGGGTGAGGAAGCTCGCAGCAAGGTCATTATCCTTTACGCTCTTTAGCACTCAACTCCTCACCCTGATATATATCAGGTCCCCGCCGAGTTCCAGACGCAGGTGCCCACCAATGCCAACCCACCTACGCTGGCCATGGCTGTCACCGCTTTTATCCATCGCCTCCAGAAGAACTCG
Source organism: Limonomyces culmigenus (assembly GCA_002233555.1). NCBI lineage: Eukaryota > Fungi > Basidiomycota > Agaricomycetes > Corticiales > Corticiaceae > Limonomyces > Limonomyces culmigenus. Next base: position 3,094 of record LCTX01000302.1, on the reverse strand, counting down.
GTTGCTACCGACGGACCGTCTGACAACGAGCTCGGCATGGACTACGGGGCTAACACTGCACAGAAGCCGCTCAGCGCCCGTTCAGACTCTGTTTACCTCGAGTCTCGCGAAGATGCGCTCAAGTACCTTCGTTCCATCTATGCACCGCTCAAGCGTCATTACGAGTGGTTCCGGCGGACTCAGCGTGGCCAGATCAAGCAATACTCGCGCCAGGCACGATCGCGCACAGAGGCATACCGTTGGCGGGGCCGCTCCGCACAGCACGTCCTCACCAGCGGCATGGACGACTATCCTCGTGGACCACCGAGCGCCGGGGAGTTGCATCTCGACTTGATCAGCTGGATGGCGTTCTTCTCGCGGACCATGCGCGAGATTGCGGACTTTATCGGCGAGTCGGACGATGCCGCCTCGTACCTGGAGATTGAAAAGGCGATCATCGACAACATCGACGGTGAGAAGCCTTTCGTTGCTCACGTATTTTTGTGGAAATCATGTTGATCCCTTTCCTCTCTCGTAGACTTGCATTGGAACGAAGAGGAACAGATGTACTGCGACGTCGGTGTCAACGACGAGGGTATGGGATACACCTCACTCTCGAGAGAGCACCGGCTGACGATGGTCTTCTCAGACGAGTCGTATCATGTCTGCCATCGTGGCTATCTGTCGCTCTTCCCGCTCATGCTGGGAGTGCTGCCGCCAGACTCGAAGCACCTCGGCCCGATCATCGAGATGATTCACGACCCAAAGCAGCTGTGGAGTCCCTACGGCATCCGGAGTCTCTCGGCGTCCCATCCCGACTTTGGCCAGGGCGAGAACTACTGGAAGGGCCCGATTTGGATCCAGATGAACTACCTTGTTCTGAAGGCGTTGCACGAGGTAATGCGCCTTCGTTTTCGCGTGACTGCAATAGCGTAGCTGACCGCTCTTCGAGACATACGCGGTGCACGAAGGACCTTTCCAAGACCAAGCCAAGGAGCTTTACCGCGAGCTTCGCCAGAACGTGATCGGGAATGTGTTCAAGGTAAGGTCATACACGTGCTACATTTGTGCTGCTTGCTGATTGCTTCTATTTAGGAGTACCGTCGCACAGGGTATGTATGGGAACAGTATGATGCATTGAATGGGGAGGGCCGCCGCAGGTGAGTGCTGGCCTTATGTTGGATGGAAGGGATGGTCTGACTGATGCTTTCTCCAGCCACCCTTTCACCGGTTGGACCTCGTTGTTGACGCTGAGTCAGTATCTAATTTCACTCACATGTCAAAGTTGATGGCTGACGCATTGTCCCACAGTTGTGTCTGAGGTGTATTAGGCACAAGTACATGTAAGCATGATAGCATAGCTGTACACATTTCAAATGTACATCTTGGCGTTCTATGGAATGTTGGTGTGTTAGGAGGTTTTTCAAGGCTGTGAAATCTTACAGAACAGAAGCTTAAAAGACATGGCACACCTCTGAGAGGGGTTGTAGCAGCTTCAAACAGACACTAGAGCAAAGTCAATACCAAGATAAAGAAGCCTCTTGCTTGTAACTGAGAGGAGGGTGAGCTTGGCAGTCACAAAATTCAGTGGGTTTGTCAGAACCAAAGGTTCTGTGTGTGTGCTTGTAGCAGTGCATGTTGTCTGGAGGTCAGGGGCGTAGCATACATGTACAAACATTGCAACATCTGTTTGCGTCTTGGTCCTGCATGTACCTTACCCGCAAACCTCTACCAGGAGATTTTGTCCTACATCACTAGGCAATCTGCGTGCTGCCCAACCGCCGCAACTGGCTCCAACCGGTCTGCCTGGTTCCCGGAGGGGTTTGGAGAAATCCTGACAGGGTTGTGGTGCCACTTCCTTGTGCGCTCCAACAACACAGGTGTTGTTGGCTTGGTCAGGGCTGGCAGGGCTGGCAGGGCTTGCAGGGCTTGCAGGGCTGGCAGGGCTGGCAGGGCTTGCAGGGCTTGCAAACAAGCAGCAGAACTGTGCGCTGCAGCTCTGCTGTAAATCTTGCTGACACCCCCTCCCACAGGCTGCCAGACACAGGCCACACCTGCCTGCTGGGCTATGTACTGCTTCCCACTGGTCTCTTAGAATTTCTTACTTTTCACAGTTATATCATTTATCTTCACGTGACACCTGGGTCTCTTTCCTCCACTCCATGTTGACACATCTGCTCCCAGCCTCTACTGCGCACCTGTGCGTGCATCTCCCAGCCTCTTTCCTGGCACTGGACAATGCACTCTGCGCCGTTTGTTGGACCAGTTCTCTACTGACCCTGTCTGCACTAGCCACTTGCACTCCACTGCGCTGTCAGGCCTAGCAGTGTTCCTATGCAAATATAGGGGGTTCCAAGGTTTGGGAAATCCAAGTCTTATTGAGACTGGGACGTAACATAATCAGGAGATGTTGTTGCCTAGTGATATGTCAACTGAAAAGCTCTATCTTAGAGCAGCCACTGACTGGAGATTTGTTGCTCTATTGTAGAGCTGCTACCAACCAAAGAGTTGTTGCCCTATCTTAGAGCTGCCACCATCCAAAGATGTATAGAACTATAGCCCCTCTTGGTGCTAAGTTCTGAGGTAGACCGAATTTGCTGTGCACAACCCTGACAGCCCCTCCTTCTTGGAGTGCAAACTGTGAGGCTAACTATCAGGTGAGAAACTGATCTGATTCTGTCCACAGCAAATCTGCCTCCTTATATACAGTGCCCTACAATACTGATCAAGTGTTTCACACTTTTTACAAGATCACTTTACAGCACTGCATTGTGGGGTGTGGGCAGCATATAAATGATACTGAAGAAAGCTGTGCATCTTGGCTCTCAAACAAGGTCCTCTATATGCCATAATACCCACATATAGCTTTGCTACAATCAAAACATTAGAGCCATGTCACTTGATCAGTATTGTCACTTGTGTTCAAGTCAAACAACAAACATTCATTCAGTACTTAGTATGACCCCCCTTGGCCTTATACAAGGCCTCAACCCTCCTAGGCATACTCTCAATCAGATTCTGACACACACTAGCTGGGATCTCATCCCATAGCTTCTGCACCCTCTCCCACAACTCCTGGATCCCCTTGGGTGGGTGTTCATACTCTCCAAGCTTG
>LCTX01000299.1:0-42740 GCA_002233555.1 Limonomyces culmigenus | reverse complement strand
GTCCGTGTTAGGATGTTCTGCGCCCATGCTCTGGTTCTCATCCGCCATTGTAGCCAAGAGCAGCTCCCAGGCCATTGTGCCCGACCGCGATGAGGACTCTGCGCGCCACCTCAAGGTCATGGGTGACCTTGGCCAGGTCGTGCCCATGGTGAGTCTCGGCGCTCCGTGCCTCGGCACAGCGCGCTGACGCCTGCTAGGAATGGGACATCCGCAGCGACGACCAAATTGCCGAGGTCATCCGCCACTCGGACATCGTCTACAACCTCGTCGGACGCGACCACGAGACTAAGTGCGCCCGCCCCCGCATCCGCACCTGCCCCCAGCTCACCGCCGCACCCCCAGGAACTTCTCCTTCGAGTCTGTCCACGTCCAGGGCGCCGCCCGCATCGCCCGCATCGCCAAGGCGGTGGACGTCGCCCGCTTCGTGCACGTCTCGCACCTGAACGCGTCCGCCGACTCGTCCTCGCGCTTCTACGCGACCAAGGCCGCCGGCGAGGAGGCCGTCCGCTCAGAGTTCCCCGAGGCGACCATCGTCCGCCCCGGCGCGCTGTACGGCTACGAGGACCACCTCCTCAACAACATGGCCAGTACGCATCTCGTCGGTGTGAGCGCACTGGCCCCGTCTCATTGACCCGCCCAGACTGGCCAATCTGGTGGAAACTGAACCACGCGCAGACGAAGACGCGCCCGGTGCACGTCAGTCGCTGCCCTGGCCTGAACGGCTACATCGTGGCTGACGTGCCCTCCACAGGTCCTCGATGTCGCCCAGGCCCTTACCAACCTCGCCACGATGGGCCCGATGGCCGGCACCTACAGCCTCCCCGGCCCGAGCACACTCACGTACGAGTACCTGCTCTCCCTGATCCAGTCGATCACGTACCGCCCCGAGTCCGGCGCGCCGACGCTCCCCAAGGCCGCCGCCCTTGCGCTCGCCAAGCTCGCGCAGAACGTGTGGTGGCCCGCGCTGAGCCCGGACGAGGTTGAGCGGCGCTACCTGGACGACGCGGAGACCCCGGGCGACTGGGACAAGTTCGGCGTCCAGCCGACGGAGATCGAGCCGGTCGCGATCACCTACCTGCGCCGGTACCGCTCTGCGTGCGTATCGTATTGTTGTGTCCTTTCACATCGGTATGCTAATGATCTTCCAGCGACGACCACGCACGCCCGGTCGTCTTCCCGCCCGAACGCGAGCACCTGGTGACGTCCATTCCTCACTCGCACGTGAGTCTGTAGAGCGTGTATGGCACAATAGATATATATACACATTCTCTCCACAAGTATGGATACAAGAAACAACCCATGATACAGATCCACGCCTTCCAGTCCGTCCGTGCTTGGTTCACCACGCCCGTGCGCCGTTCTCCGCAAAGCCCACGATGCGGCTCATCGGCCGCAGCGTCCGCGCCACCTTCTGCGGGGCGATCACCGGCGGCGGGCCGAGCTCGCCGTCGCTGCTGTCGCTGTCCTCGTCCGGGTCGACGTGCCGCCGGTGGCCGATGATGCTGAACGCCCGCGGGTTCGTCACCCGCGACGACGGCTTGTGCGTCGCGGGGGCGTGGAGCTGCTTGCGCGCGGCGACGAGGCCCTGGAGCGTCGCCTGGTCGAGCTGCAGGCTGAAGAGGTCGAGGATGTAGCGCCGCACGGGCTGCTTGTACTTGGACGTCGAGATGCTGTGCAGGGCCCGGTAGAGCATGGCGTGGGAGGTGAAGACGGCGCGGTACTCCGGCTTGGACTTCATCCTGGGTGCAGTGTCAGTGAGTATAACCTTCTGGATAGGTACCACTGCCACTGACTTGGCAAGAGAGCGAGAGGCCGTGTTGGCGACGACCGTGTTGGACAGGTTGGAGATGGCGGTCATAAACTCGATCTCATGCTCGTCCGTGGGTGGGAGCAGGCGTTCCATAGGAGTAAACTCTTTGACCGACCATGGCTCAAGCTGGAGGATGGACGTGAGGCTGTGCTTGATCATCCACTGACGAGACCTACCATCGTGAACTTGGAGACATCCGTCGGTACGCAGATGCCCAAGGACAGCCCGAGTGGCGAAAGTGTCGCTTCCCAGCCAAAGTCGGACAGGATCTCGGCGCCTTGAATTGTCGAGGAGATCAGACCGAGGACGAAGAAGCACGTTCTGCCCAAAGGGTCAGGATGTATACTCCAGCGACCTCCGCCAGACATACCCTCGTATCGATAACACCTGTGACTCTTCCGCGATGCGGATGAGGTCGGGTATGATCTCTTCGTCTTCGAGGAAAGGCAGTCCGCCTTCAGTAGCACCAATGTTGCCCTACCAACATCAGCCTATGAGATCAAGGGCCTACAACGACCTACTCACGACTGCCCACAGAATGCTCTTGAGCTTGAGGATGAGCTCGGCATCCTCAGTTTCTTGCCCGTACTGTCTGACGAACATAGCAAACTCGGTGAAATGACCCTTCTCTCCCAAGACTGCACAGCCGAGCTCTGTCTTGGCGAGCTCTCCGTAGAAGTGCGCGGGCAGGATGTCCTCGAACATGCTGATTCAAAGTGAGCATGGATGATACTGAATGGTATGGGACCATTACCCTGTATCAACATCCCGTTCTGGAGGGGAGGCAAACGCTTTGGCCAGGACCACTTCCATTTGAATGACGAAGGCTTCGTTGCGCTCCTGTGAAGATTGTCAGGGAAAGGAAATCTTCGTGTCCTGAAATGACAAACGTGGAACCAGTTGTCCATCTCACGGTCGATGTATCCAGCATCATGAAGGGAGCGGAACCCTATAGACGTCGACATGGCTCTGGGCGCACAGTCAGCATGCGCTGAAAGCCACGTACCAGAAAGACAGCATACTTCAGCAGCAGAGGATGTGCGGTCTCGCCAAGATGCTCAAACGTGGGATTCATCTCAACAACGGCTTGAAGAACCTCGGCCTCTTCGCAGACTTCCTCGAGGAAACGAGCGGCCAGCTCGCAGACGGCGGTCTCGGGGTCGTACATCTGTGTCACCAGCAGCCGAAGCTGCCAGGTCACAGGAGTCGTGTTCTTGCGAATGAGACGCCCTAGATGATTGGTGGCGAAGAGCCTGATGGGCTGGTGTTGCTTAGTTGGTAGGAGGTGTTGAACAATATGATTCTCACCAAGTAGTAAGACGTCAGCGCCTTGGACAACACAACGCGAGGGTGCCCGTCGCTAATCATTCATTCAGACGATTGTCCTGTGAGAAAGGCAATGGTCTGCTCACATTGAGTAGTCGAGAGACTCGATGATCGGTGTCATGAGATCGTGACGGTCTTTCAACTCGGTCAGGTGGTAGAACGCCGTGAAAACTTTGTACTTTTCTAGGATTCTGAGCATTCAGATGTCAGGCAAGAGCAACCGCTGACACGCAGGGACTGTACGTACTCTATGCCCTCTTTCGTCCTGCTGAAGATACCCAACATCTCGAGGTAGCTGTATGACAGCGTCTCCTCGATCCTCTTCTTCGAAAATAGCTGCTCAGTCTGTGGATCGTAGTTTTGCTGTCGACGGGGTGTCAGAGTTGTGTGCACGGCCTACACTATCACCTACAGGATCTAGTTGGGCAAACCCTTTGACCATCTCCTTGACCAGGGGGTCTTCGTTAAGAAGATATCTCTGGCCCTCAGGGCTTGCTAGAAGGGTACTGAGCAATGTGATCGCCAGTTTGGCCCATCGTGCATTCCCCTTGAAACAAGATCAGAAATAAAAAGATAACACACGGAAAACCCTCACCCTTCGAGGCATATCGGCGAAGCGGTGACTGAACGGATGAAAGAAGCTCATGAGCTTTCGCATGAACTTGGAAACCTTGATCGCCTCTTCTATTCGCTTGTGATTCAAGAGGGGACCCTCAATAACGTCCTGAAGAACATCCAGATTCCACTTGGTGTGGTCTTTGGTGAGAATGACCTGTAGCCTCGTTCAGTGTGGGAACACATACCGTACGCAGAGTGAACGTACGTTGGTCTCAAGGAGCGTCTGTTGAAAAGTCTTGTCGTCCATCTGCATGCCGATCTTGATACGGACCTGCTCCACTTGCCGTTGGCCACGTCGTACTGGGTCCTCAACAGAGTCCGATCTGTCTATGTTAATCAGCTGTCGCTACCTTCACCACATCATTATACTGCACCGCAAGCGAGTGGTTTTCGCTGAAGAGGGAGCTAGACGCGTTCGGTGGCGATTGAAGCTATCCAAAGAGGAAAGGGCGTTTGTGCCTACTATGCGGTGTGTGGCTGAACTCTGGTCGGAGGCCAGCTCGAAGACCCGACCAGCTGACTGATTACTTGGTTAGCGCCGTAACGCTCAATGAGCTGGTCATAATTCCCACCTGAATGTCTGCAGCCATACGCGACGGAAGAAGGCGGTTCGCCAAATGCATGACTTCACCCATGAGCAGAACTCCTTTGCGTGACATGTTTGTGCCAGCTGTGGTCTCCTCCAACATAGACGTGATCGCCTGCACAGGGTACACGTGAGTGAAGAAATCTCAGGCCGACTGCACAACCCATGAACTCACGTCCAACAAGCCTGCGTTGGTGAATACGAGGAGGAGAAGGGCGGTGTACTGGTCCCGCATCTTGAAGGACTCGCCCGGACGTTGCAGGACAGATTCGTTCTTCTCGACCGGCACTCCTGACCTCTGATACACTGTCGAGTACGTAAGCAGCTGAGAAACAAAGCGCCGTATTTTCGTGGGCGTACTGGTGAGCCGGCGCCCATCAATGAACGTCTGGTACCATTTGGGTGTCCTAATGTTGAACAGGTCAAAGAAGAAGTCCAGAACAATTTCCTGAGTGCAAAGTGTAAGCATGATATCCATGTCTGTGATGCATTCCTCATACCCTTGTCTCGAGATCGGGTATGCGGATTACATTGACTATGCTCCGAACCGCCGCCATGTCGTAGAGACAGAAATACAGCAGTCCTGGCATGGGATCAGTGAATTGCTGTGGATGTAGCTGGGCCTGCTCACGTACCACTCCATGTGCGGAATATTGTAGCAATGATCTTGATAGAAAGCCGCATCTTGTCTGCGTGCTCGATGCCCTTGCCATAGGCATCCGTCACGCCGGAGAGAATTATCTGAGCAGTTGGTCATGAGCGCCAGTTTAGTCTTTCAACTTCAACACGGACTTCGAACTCTTCGCCAGGATCAAGATGTACACGCGTCCGCGGTGAATCAATGATGTGCAGGAACGCAGAAGTCAGTAAGGGCGCCAAGTCTGGAGGACCGTCCGCAACGATATGCATGAGGGTCCGGATGCCGCCGGATCGAGCCATCAACTCGATGTCGACCAGGACTGTAGGCCGTCATCAGTCAAGCTACTGCTAAGGGTGAGGTTACATGAAATGACGAACGGATTTCGATTAACGTCTGTATACAGATATTCTTGAACGGATCCTCGGGATGCTCGGCGACGGCAATGATTGCACGCATGACAGGCTCAGATAACGGGATTGTTCCCGAGCTTGCCGCCCGATTCGTAGCAGCTACATCTGACCCAATCTCGATGATCGAGCGGATGAGCTTCAAGGCTTGCTCCTTCTCGATAGCATGCTTATTGTCACGTGCTAACGACCTTCCCATGGCGTTAGCATATACGGAGGTGTCCTGAATATCGCTTACTTGATGATGTACCAATCGACGTGTTCGTTTCGTAACCGATCAACAGATTCGGTGTCCACCAGCGTGTGACGAAGCACCCGGTAGGCGGCAGCCCGACACTCTTTGGACGATTGATCAGACAGTCCTGGTAGCACTCTGAGTACCAGCTACGTGAGCACGAAGCGAAGACACGCTATACAAGCGTTTCACTCACGACTGGATGACCTCGGATGGGTCTAGCTCATACCGTACGCGTACGTTACGCTGTATGGCACTGGTGAGTCGATTCATATACTCTGTCCGATTCCGGTCCGATTGTGCATCATGGCTCGAGGATGAGGCGATATTCGAGGAGGATAGATGGGTCTTGAGCACCGGCGAAGAGCTGTTATGGCCCAAGCTAAGCAGAGATCGAACGATAACCGATGCATTCTGCAGTGCCGTCTGGATGCTGTCTGCCTCATCGCTCAACGAGGCAATCGTGGACTCTCGGGGCCGAGGGACACACCTCTGTCATCTGCTTCACCTTTGGAGGAGCTGGGACGCCGTTTGGAGGAGCTATCACTCTTCTTGCGAGGCGGCAGGCGAGCTTGATTGACTTGTGAGGGGTATGAATGAGCAAGACAGGATCTCGTGCGAGTGATGATACATACGACGGTTTATCTGCCTCTGTATCTCGTCGATTTGCTTCTTGGCAGCGGTCAATTCGGCTCTGACTTCATCTCGAAGTGCTCTCTGAGGTGTAACTTGAGTGGAAGGCCGCGCAGCTGTCCAATACCATGACGCACGCTGTTCTGCATCTCGTCCAGTGCCAGCATGTTCTCCGCACCCTCTTCAATCTTCTTAGCGTTCTCTAGGCGTCGGTACAGCTGCTCCAACTACGCTGCCTGAGTTCGTATTATATCCGGGAGTAGAGAAGTGGGTGTACCTGTTCGGGTACGGTCTTGCTGCTCAGGTCGTCCTGAGAGCCAGTCATGTTGGACGTAGAGTACGTAGACGGAGCCATAGTAGACGACGCCGAGTTACCCAGACTCTCATTCCTGGGCGGCGCTAGTGCAGATGACGACCCATTGGTGGTCATGTTGTGAAGCCGGGCCGATCGTGCATGGATTGAGACCAAGGGATGCGAGCATCGGGCGCCTAACTGCGGGACGCTGATATCGACAAGCAGTTCGGAGACACAAACGGTGAATGAACCAAGGACAAGTGCATGTTTCATAACGTAGCAGATCATGGCATAGGTATAACACATGCACGAGCAATCCACTATCGACCCCAACTCACCGCCTACTCGCGACCGGCCTCGATGCGCTTGCGAGCGAGTTGCCTGCGGTTGAAGCCGATGAGCGACGGGGCAGCGACATCATCCTTGTCGTTTGCCCGCTCGACCTGGGTGTCGCCGACGCCGAGGAAGATCTCGATGTGCACGGGGTGACCCTGGTACGGGTTGATGCGACCGTGCGCACGGTATGTGCGGCGGCGGGTTTTCTAAGCGAATATGAATCAGTATATCGACATGGCAGATAACTTGTTAGAGAGTAGATGTACCGGCGCCTGCTGAACGACGATGCTCTTGACGTAGAGGTCCTCGAGCTCAAGGTTCTTCGCGTCCGCGTTCGACTCGGCGTTCTTCAAGAGGCGGAGGAGGAAGCGGACGGACTTCTCCGGCCAGCGACCTAATCACGCATACAGTTGAGTAACCTTTGCGCGATCACGCAGTGTGCCCACGCACCGAGAGTCGCCTTGAACTGCTTCGCCTGGCTGGTACGGCCGACACCGCCAGCGAAACGACGGAAGGGGACACACTCGTCGTGCTTGGCAACGTTGCCGAGGTAAGTGTACGCCTTAGTGAGCTTGAGGCCTGGAGATGCGCTCGCATCAGGGACGCGTGCACAGCCGAAACGCAAAGCAACACGCACCGTTGACGGCAGCCGCGACCTCACGCATGTTCTTGAAGTGCGTGCGCAGGTACTCGCCGTGCGCGCGGGCGGCTACATTATCCACCCATGATCAGATCATGAGCTCCCTACTGAGGCGACATTGCACCAACTCTTTTCGGGGTGGTGGTACAGCGGGGTGGCGGCGTAGCGAACTGATCCATAGTGAGCCCGTGCACTCCTCCGGCGCGAGCAACGGCGTAGACACACCCATGATGAGAAAGTTGCGGGAGCCGCGCGCCGAGGATGGAAGAGGTGGTGGGAGGAAGGAGACCCGGGTAATGAGTCTGCATAGGTCACATGCCTTTGTTGCCCCTCTCAATTCTATCTTCTCTTCTGACCCTCGCCTTTGTCTCGCAAGTTGTCTGCCAACTCGTCAGTGGTATCAGTTTATACAAGACGCTCAGCACTGTCCAAGATCAATTTTTTTGCACAGAAGAATCACGTGACAAAGCCAGCCTCGCAAGTCGGGCCGGCGAGCCGACGCGTTGGCCCCGCGTTGAGCATGACGGCTTCTTGTCCAGCGCGACGACCTCCGAACTGAGCTACGAAACTATGCTGTCCGCGTTGGCTCGTCTGCAGGCTCGGCCGCGTACTCTGAACCAGTCTTGGGCTCCGTCCACATTCTTGGCCCACTGCTTCTCGTCTACACCTGTCGCGGCCAAGTACAAGCTCAAGTCGCATTCTGGCGCCAAGAAACGGTGGAAAGCGTTGGCGAGCGGTGTGTTCAAACGGGTGAGCACGTATGAGTGTCACTTGTGTATTACGTGGCTTACCTTGATGCGATAGGGACGTCCTGGACACCACCATTTGAACGTATCCAAGTCCGCAGGACGGAAGAATGCGCTAGGCCAAACCGCCTACTCTCACGGCTCTCAGACTTCGAGATTGAAGAAGCTGTTACCTTGGGCATGATTGGTGCTACCACGTCATATAGTAGGTGCGTCGTTCTCCCTCTGCCACTCGTAATTCTGTCGACTGACATTTTACGTAGTTCGATAGACTTCATTTCACAGTAATCACAGATGCCCTTGACCAAGAACCTTACCTGGCTGGTCTTCCACATTGCTATCTGCGTGTTCTTTCACTGGTGGCTTCCCCTCTTTTCCGGCGAAAGCGGCGCCGCCAAAGAATGCCCGGACTTCGTCTTGACTGGAGTTCGTTGATGGGGCAGTCGCTGGCTGCCGCGCAGTTTGCAAGTGGTCGTGCACGTTTTTCTGTGTGACTTTGACATCAATGGGAGGCAAGTTGGAGTCGGAGAAGCTCATGGGCTCCCCGTTCTGGCCGTTCTAAGGTGCCGTAAGACACCGCCGGTTATATCACATCCGTGGACTTACCTTGAGTATGACCTCCAACCGCGTCCAGGCCGTGTTCTTCAGGCCTGAGTAGTCCTCTGAGCCCGAGTAGTTGCCATGGCTCAAGAGAGCCGGGACAAGTTGGCTGATGCACAAGCCGTGGCTCACGACGGCGAGGTGGACATTCCGCTCCCCGGCCCTAGCAGCCTTCCAGACGTGTGGTAGTACGAGCTCAGCAATAGCCTTATCCGCCCGCTCGCGCAGATCGACCGCACTCTCTCCATCCGGAAACTTGGCCGTTCGACCGGGCAGCACTGGGTACACGTTCTCCGCAAAATGCTCTTCGAGTGTCTTGCCTGGCGTCATTTTGAGTGAGAATGGTTTGCCTTCTGCTATGCCGAAGTGCTGCTCGCGTATGGTAGGAGTCCGAGTGAGCAGCGGCTTCGGATCTGAAGCTTGGCCGTCTTGCAAGGCCTGTGCGGTCATGGTTCTGTAAGGGAGCCGTGATCAATGAACCAACCATCCCAAGTAGAAGCGTCTTCCTACGCTCGCTTCAGGTCGGATGCGTAGATGTGCACGAAGGGCACCTGCGAGAGTGACTTGCCAAGAGCCCACGCTTGCTGACATTGGACGTCAGTGACACATCCACCACATCCCGGTACCAAGAACCAACCTCTTGACCTAGACAAAGGCATAAGTACACGACTACCCGTTTATCTGGTGAGCTTACCAAGTTCGCTCAGCGGTGCGTCGGCCCACCCGGCCCAAACGGGTCGCAGGTTGTCTTCGGACTCTCCATGGCGTAACTAGGGATGTGGTTATGATATCGCCTTGTGGAGAGAGACAAGACCTACAAATGTGACTATCAAAACGGGATCGGACATGGTAGAGGAGAGAAAGAGGTGCAAAAGTGGAAACGTGCATGACGATCGCGTGGGAGTGCATGTCTGCCGGCGCGTGCGCGAAAGCACTGCAAGCCGCGCGTCTTTCCCGCATCCCTCCTCCTCATCGTACTCTGCCTTGACGACAGGACTCCACCATCATGGGCTTTGTTCTTCCCTCCTCAGACAGCCCTGCCGACAAGGCACGTGCTCTCATCGCACGTCGTGCAACTTTGGAGGCCGAGCTGAGCGAACAACTGGCTATCATGCGTGCCAATGGCGTTGACAGCCGCTCGCCACTCGTCGACGCCGAAGGCTTCCCGCTCGCAGATGTGGATATATGGGCTGTTAGACATGCGCGTGTACGCGCGATTGAGCTCCGGAACGACCTCAGCGCGCTCATGAACGAGATCGGTGTGGCACTGACGGCCGTATATGATCCGACTCAGCGTACCGATGATGAGGAGGAGAGGAAGAACACGGAGGAGGATGCGTTTGCGAAGGTTAATCTGGTATCCTCAGGAAGCCCTGCATCTCGTGCGGTGCGTCGTCCGGATTGTGAACAACACTCCTCTATTCATTAACCACTTGGACTTCCAGGGCCTCCAAGCCGGAGATCTCGTACTTCGATTTGGTCATCTCACAAAACCGGATATGGCCTCAGGACTGCAACCTCTTGCAGCTTTTGTTTCCGAGAACGAGAATGTGGGTGATAATTTGTCCCCATTGACAACCCAACTCACCTGAGTCTGCCCCCAGCGAAGCGTCACGATCTCAGTTCTCCGCTCAGGTACCCCTGTCTCTCTCCACTTTACGCCAGCAAAGGGATGGGGAGGCCGAGGCATGCTTGGCTGTCATTTGGTTCCTTACACCCATTCTTGATCGCCAGTTTGACATAAATGCCGACTTGTACACTAGCTCTTGGTGCCAATCTCCGCTACACACTCGATCTCAAAATCGGCACCGAGAGGCAGCGCGGCGACGCCAACACACGTTCGGGCAGGCGGGTTGAAAGGGAAGAACTGGAGGCAGAACTCAGCAACTCGTCTACACGTAGTATCAGCTAGTCGCACACGTACCTCGCGATAGACCTCATTCATCGGAGCAAAGTCGCGAGTCATGTTGGTTAGGTAGATGTTTGCCTTGACGATCAGACCAAGGTCAGACCCAGCCGCCTTAAGCACTATCCTCATGTTCTCTAGTGCAGCCCGCTGTATCAGCCATCAGGGAGTTGTTACACCTCACCAACGACGATCGTCACCGTCTGGGCTTGTACACCACCCTCCACCACTTTCCAATCCCTGGTACATCCGATGTTTCCCGATACGTACACTCGATCTAAGTGTGCTCAGCTGCATTGCATGGGTCAAAGCCAACGAATCGTTCGACCTCCCGAGATCGTCGCTTGAGCTTCGGACGGGCTGCATCAGTCCATGCATTTACTGAAGCCACACACCAGCTATGTGCTCACCGAACACAAGCATGGGAGGTATAGCCTCCTCGGTGAACACGTTTTGAGGCATGATGGGAAGAGAAAGAACCGTGTCCCCAGTCCCGATTGGGCTTCAGACTCGAATGAAGATAAACTACATCTCATTGGTACACAATAGGTTGCCAAGCCAGAGACTGTCCACGAACACAAAGCACAGGGCGACACATCCTCAGACCATGTTCTCCTTCTTGACGGAGTCATTCGACCCAATCCTCTCCAAAGACCCGACACTCAACCTAGTGCTAGTCTGAGATGACATCTGCCAGATCTTAGGCGACTTGTAGATATCGTCCTGTGTGCCGAACACAAAGAAGACTGCCATGCCGACTGTTTCGTTTGGTCAGTGCGTGCTACATGACGGTACCCCGGAATTCTCACAAGATGCGGCAAAGATGTCGGAGTATGTGTTTTGCGGCAAGAGCACCGTAGTAAGGCTGACGAACATGCCAATGACGGTGTAGACACCGAACAACAGGGTGCGGATGACAAACTTGAGGTCGAAACCACTGCAAACAACATGAGCAATTCTGCTGCAGCAAAAAAAAACAAAAAACAAGAGAAGGTTCCATACCGCTCGCCCATGACACGGTAGTTCTGGTAGAGCATCATTCCAAGATGAACTGCACCAACGAGCGATCAGCAACAGTTGGAAGTGGTTAGGCGTCAGCCACTTACTCTGGAAGCCAGTGGAAACGAAGCAAAGTACTGATGTGTAGGCACTCATGACCGAAGTGCTATAGAGAATCAGCAACTGCCAAACAAAGAGCTAAAAGGGTTCATACAAGGCAGGGAAGTCCATAGAGCAGTAGAAGCCACGACGATCACGGTTGACGGTGTCGGCGTGTGCGAACGCGACCTGCGGGCGAGGTCAAAAAAGTGCTTGAAGAATGAACCTGTATATGACCCACAGCTAATGAAGAGAATCCAAAGACGGCGAATGCCGCGTAAGGAGCAATCAGTGTCTGTTCATAGTGTTAGCCGGTTTGCTGTCATACCAGGCAGGTACAACTCACCAATACCCGACTCCAGGTGCTTTCACGCTTTTGTTCGCGGCGAAGGGCACGGCGGAATGAGTTCCAGATATTGTAAACGAGTGCAAGTAACCCAGTAGCCCACCTGTGTGACGTGGTGAGCGAACTTATCATGAGGCCGCATACATCGTGACTCACATGGGAGAGACTCCGTTGATCAAGCCGCTTTGGACGACACAGAGTGTATGGTCAGGCTGCGGACCAGTTGCAGTTCCAGAGTAGAGCCTAAGAGATGGCGTTAGACGGTGTTTAGAGGAGTCGGCAGCGTGCTCACAATAAGCATGCCACAACGGACGAGAGCGTGTAGGAAGCAAGGAGGTTGTACAGAGTCGGGTGCCTCGTGAGTTTCGGCGACAACGCGATGATGAGCAGAACCAAGGGCAGCAGGAGGTGGCCGGGAACGACTTGTAGAATGTAGTAGATGGTGATCTCGCCTTGAGTGACATGGCTGGGGACGGTGGTCGCCCCTGCTCGAGCTTTCGTCAGCATCGACTACGCCGTACACTGCGGTAATGAGCGCACTCTCGGCAATGAAGGTAGACATGGTTCCGCCCAGATAGATGTAGCAAAGAAAGTAAAGAGCACAGTAGAGCAATCAATGCAAGAAGAGAGGAACCGGTCCTGTTTTTGAAGGGTGGACGGTCTAGCCGACGAGAACGCAAAGATGGGACTGGTCAAAGCAGAGGGAAAGGATGACAGAGGCGCTGCCTGACAGCCTTGGGTGAGCACTTTGCCCACATAAGATCGGTTGCCATCACTCGCAGTCGGATCGCGGTCGTGCCGGTGTCCAAGCCGCAGCCGAGCGCCTCTGGTAACCGCATTCGTCCTACATCTTCTCTTTTCCAAACTTGTATCGACACGAGTTGAAGTTAACGGTCTCTTAGGTGCATCGACAGCTGGTAGACTAGTCGCTTCGCTGAATATAGCAGGAGTAAGGCGTTGGTCTTCAATATTTAGAGTGTGCAGCTTCGCGCACTGCCACCTTTGGTGACGTGATGAACACTGCACAATACAGTAAACATACAGCATCGGAGCCCGAGATGCACCCGACCATCGCGTAGTCGAATAAGGAGACGAAAAGGTTGTAGAATTATGTATCATAGCTGACTGGCACTTCCCCATCCCAAGGGCTCACCCCAACACCTCCACATGCGTTCGACCACTTTGATCTTGTCCATCCTCCTAAGGCTAGGGTCCTCCAAGTCACCAATGTCTTCGAGCACACCCTCCCGAAGTCGACTGCCAACAGGTAGATAGCGCTCTGCGTACCGACGGACATGCGCGAGTGAGACGACTAGAAGCCCTGTAGTGAGGGGCGTGAGATCGTTCTGCGCGTTCGCGTTGCCACTGGTTGCAGAAGATGAGACGAGAAGGCGCTCGATTCGACGCATGGAGGCGAGCGTTTGTTGACGAGCGCTACGACCACCGAATCGCCCCTTACGGCTGCCTCCGATCCAGAGCCTCTTGACGGCTCCTGTCAGTACCCAGACGATCGCGAACGCCGGCGCCACGCCGACAAACGCAAACGTGAGCTCCTGACTCTTCAACAGCTTGTCGATACCCGCGAGCGCCTGGTCAATGTCGACCTTTGCCTTCTGAACTTGGATGAAAAGTGAGCGGAGGAGCGTTCCACCGATGACCGATCGGACCGGCGACCGGATATCGTCCTCGTAGATCCGCAGTACAGGTGTGAGGTCACCCTCCCGAATCTGAGCAGACAAGTTGGCAAGTTGCTCTGCCGTGTATGAGAGCTTGTCTCTGGCAAGAGAGATCGACATGCGTTCCAACGACTGTCCAGGATATATCAGCCAACTGGCGGTGTGATGAAAGAGCAAACTCACATCGATGTCAGCGGCAACACCTTTGGCGTTCACAATCACACCCTGCTCCGAGCCTGCACGTACAGTTTTGACAACCCCTCGTAGTGGTTCCAAGAGCCAGTCGTGCCAGAAACGGTCGATCGTCTCGAGTGAGTTGCTGGCGAGGTCTGCCAACGCTTCTCGAGACCCGTACGCGTTTTTGATAATGTAGAGAGCCAGGGGTGGGTATAAAAGCAGACGAGGCCATGCTTGTGTGATGTACGAGGGTCGAGATAAATGGTTGGTCCGAAGAGCGTGGATATGTGCCGCTCGTTGTGCTGGTACGGAATACGTGGCAAGGATGGAGAGATGACCAATGATATCTCCGTCTTGACGGGTAATATGGCCGTTTGGATCGATTGTAGATTGCAGCTCAGAGGCGACCGTAGTCATGTAGGTCTGAGCAGTTTTTCGGTCACTTGAAACCACACTGGCCGCATGTTCAAGAGAATCTTGGTGCTTGAGCAATAGCTCGCCTAACGTCGCGGCACGAGCATCCCGAAGCTGTCGGAGTGAATCTCGCTTGAGTGCACATTCTTGGGCCGTGAGTTGTAGGGGCGCTGTGGCCACTGTCTGCAACAGAGTAAGCCATGAGGACGCGAGCGACTTGGCACCGCGTAAGCTGGCGGTCTGCATAGAGATGCTAGGCACACTCAACGCCAGGGCCTGAGGTTGTGATTTCAGGTGCGGATAGAAAGCTGAGATGAGTGGGCCTGGAGAAAATGCATTCATCGGAGGAAACAGACTGCGGATGGAGGAGAGTGTGAAGGCAGAGGGTCGAACGGGGAGGTTGTGAGATCTAAGTGTTGATATAACCTCGGCAATAACATCATGAAAGCGTCGAGGTAGAGCTGTGCTTGTTCGTTAGCTCAGAATCACAACGGGTGGATACGTAGCCTCTTACTTTGGATAAGATAGTATAGGGTGCTCAACCGCGAACGCTCAATTTCGGCCCACCAGTCCGCCTCTGCCTCGGCTGTGCTAGCTTGAGATAGGTGCTCCTCCAAGATTTCCGCATACAGCGCAATAGTGATGCGACAAATGATACTTGCCACGAGTGCCTCCCACTCTTCATCATCAAAGCGTTCATTTGAGCTTGATGACTGGGCAGATGCTTGTATCTTTAGACTATCTGCCTTCTCCAAATACGCTAGCGCCTGCCTCGCGGTTGCGGGCGTGGGCGATGTGAGTGCCACGAAGAACGTGCGGAGGTCGTGATGTTGAGCTCCTGCTGGCGAGTCCCGAGGAGCGACAGATGATATGAGATTGGTGGTCTGCCTGCTAGAGAACGTAGGCATTATAGCGAAGCGAGTCTATAGTAGACGAACACCAAGCAAAGTGGAAGAGAGCAACAAGCGCGTCTGCTTCTATGCTCGACGTCATCGAGCATCTGACGCCGGCCCACTCACCTTGCCCTCGTGCTCACATGTTCGCGTTCTGGCTACCTCATCGGAAGCTCTTTAAATTAGAAAGAAGTCAAGGATTTGTTTAAGAGACGATGCCCCATCCATCATCCCATCGAATCTCCTCATCCTCGCCCTCGGCGCACCCCTCGAACTCCTCACCGTCAGCCTTGGCTCAAGGAGATGATGTTTCAATCTTCTCTTCTATGGGCAGGCGTGCTTGCAGGTCTCCAGGCTGTCACTGCCTACGATAACGGCCTAGCGCGAACGCCTCAGATGGGATGGAACACGTGGAACCATTTTGGATGTGATATCTCCGAGAGCACCATTCTCAGTGCCGCCAAGTCCATCAAGACCTATAACCTCACCACATACGGCTATGAATGTACGTCATTTCCGCCAATCTCAATCTCTTCACAGACCGACTGTTGTTTAGACGTCATTATTGACGACTGTTGGCACGCCCCTCATCGAGACAAGTCCACCGGAGCACCTGTAGCAGACCCAGTCAAGTTCCCGAGCGGCATCAAGTCTTTGAGCGACCAGATTCATGGCATGGGTCTCAAGCTGGGCATCTATAGCTCTGCTGGTCTATACACCTGTGGAGGTCGCTTTGGATCGCTGGGGTACGAGGACATCGATGCGAAAACTTACGCCAGCTGGGGAGTCGACTACTTGAAGTACGATAACTGCTACAACGAGGGCCGCTCTGGCACGCCTTTGATTTCTTTCGAGCGGTACAACAACATGAGTAGAGCTCTCAACGCAACCGGGCGACCGATCCTATACAGCATGTGCTCATGGGGAGAGGACCAGCCGTGGAACTACGCAGTTGTAAGTTCACGTTGGCTACTCCTAATCTTGCTGATATATGAACTTGCCGATAGACGATGGCGAATAGCTGGCGCATCTCCGGAGACATTATGGACGTGAGTGCCTCATCTGACACGTGCAAGCTTTGGACTGACCATACATCAGAACTACAATCGTTTTGACGATCGCTGCCCTTGCACCAGTATGCTTGACTGCAAGCTCTCTGGGTACCACTGCGCCATGTCACGCATCATCGATTTCGCTGCACCACTTGGTCAAAAGGCTGGTCCTGGAATGTGGAACGACCTCGACATGTTGGAGGTATATCTTATTATCCCCACCGTTGCCTTGAACGTCATGTTGACACGATATAGGTAGGAAACGGGGGCATGACATACGACGAATATGTAACACACTTTTCGATGTGGTCCATCCTCAAGTCACCTCTCATCCTTGGCAACGATGTCACCAATATGGTCGGGGCACATTGTACTTGTATCCACCGAGCAGCAGATCTAATGATACCATAGACGGCGGACGCCCTCTCGATCATCACGAATGACGCCCTCATCAACGTTTCTCAGGACGCAGCAGGCTCTGCCGCCACCCGACTCTGGAAAGTTCCTGTCACCGGCGGTGAGCTTTCGATGTGGCGGGGCTCGCTTCACGATGGGTTGGATCCTCTTTCCTCGTATATTACGGTGATACTGATCCACGGTTTCAAGCTCTGTGGTCGTCGCCCTGATGAACACCTCACCTGCGAACCAAACGGTGAACCTCGAAATGAGCGACCTCTTCTGGGATGCTGGAGTTGCTAGCCAGCAGGCATCGTGGGAGTTCTATGACCTCTGGGCAAAGGACACGCAAGGGAAGTGGGGTAAATCCATCGGCACGTTCACGAAGAGCGTGCCAGGAGTTCAAGTGCGCCCTCACGCGGTGAGAGTATGGAGGCTTGTCATGAAGCAGGGCAAGGTCTCGAGGGATGTCTCAGAAATGTGAGATGGCGGGTGCTATTTCATGAGATACAAAAGAGGACGATGTCCCGAATGTACCAGTACATATTGACCTTGTATTTGTTCACCAGCGATCATCCTTCTTCATCGTCCCGCTGGGCCATGGCACGCACGCCATCCCTAAGAAACCCTCCCCGAAGTTCATAGGATCCGGTTGACAATAGCCTTCCTATTGCATCGAATGCAGAACTGTCGTCCTGACATACACCATCTATCGACGAGTGCGCCGACAATGCTTCACTAGGGAGGGCCAGGAGCCTCCATGTATCTTTGTCTATCGATAGCAGGTAGGCAAAAATCGAGAGGAATTTCCATCGTGATGGCGCGAGTGAGG
The DNA here is from genome assembly GCA_002233555.1 of Limonomyces culmigenus. Taxonomy (NCBI): domain Eukaryota; kingdom Fungi; phylum Basidiomycota; class Agaricomycetes; order Corticiales; family Corticiaceae; genus Limonomyces; species Limonomyces culmigenus. Next base: position 25,078 of record LCTX01000299.1, on the reverse strand, counting down.
GACTGAGAGCATGCCTGGCAGCCAATGAGGTCTCTGATAGGGATAGGGTGGATGAATGTGGAGTATCAGGCCGAGGGGAGTGTTTTGGGGTCCAAGTCTCGCGTAACGAAAGATGAATAGCTGGACGAAAAGGAGGATTCAGAGGTAAAGGAGCAGTCCATGGAGGACGGGATGTGGGAGGGTCGGCAGAGGCAGAATCCACCTGTACGAACGACGACGACCAAGATTCCGAGTCGGCGAGCTCGGACAACTCATCTTCACAACTACTGCTGGCATGCGTGCGGTTGGGGTTGGGGTCCCGATGGGCAGGGATACGCGAACGAGCATGATTGCTCGAGGAGACAACGCGTTGAGCCATGATGAGCGTTCGACAACGAGCCGACTCGGAGATGGTGGTCGCAGTCAAAGGACGTCCGGACACACCTTGTCCTCTTCCCTCAACCCCACTTTGCTCACTCAGGGCAGATATATGTTCCTCGCTTAGCTCTTCTTCTGCTCGGCTCAGTTGTCATAATTTAAGACCCCATCAATACAAAGATATCAAAGAAGTCGGTTGTGAGGGCGGGCGGTCCGATGATGGCAGATCTACGTCCGCCGGCGGCTGCATCGCCGTCGTCGGCATCCGTCGGCTAACATCACGAGCGTCGCGGCTTGGCGAGTGGCATCGCTTGCTCTCCGACTTCCGTGAAGCCAGTGGCCAGCCATTCCTTTCTTGTTCATTCTGAGAGCCGCGCTCTCGTATTACTTCGTTTCTCGTCTCTGACTACGCTTTGATTTGGCTATGGCATCTTCGCACGTTTTCAAGCGTGCGTTCATGCAGTAGTCTTATGCTGTTCTCCGCTCATCTCGGCCATTCGCAGGCATCGATGCGCAACAGCTGGGCCCCAATGCCCCAATCTACCTTAAGGCATATTTAGTCCTTCACTTCGTCCCCGGCCATGTCCTCCTCCCCATTCTTCTTGCCATCTTCCTCTTCTCCAGCAAGATCAAGCGTCACCCGACTCTATACAATGTGATCATATCCTACATGGTTTCGTCTGTCTGCGCCTGCATCTTGTAAGTGCTGTCTTACGCGCCAGAGTAAAGCAAGCTGACGTATAGTATCACGTAGGCTATACGCTGGAGAAACTACAGGCCCCGAGCCCAGCCTCCCAATCTGCCTTCTCCAGACGGTTGGTTTCTTCTCCACCATCGACGAGTACGGTTCACTGACTGTCATCTCAATCTCAGAGTCTGCTGAACGGAGCACCTCCCATGTATGCTTTTGTGCACCGGCCTTGCCGGAAATGAGGTTCTGACCAAATGTTCTAGGTGGTCTTTCTCAGCACTGATGCTCACTTTCTACATCTGGGGACGATTCTCGGGCACCAAGAAAGGTTCACCTGATGGAAGCATGATCATTCGAATTACGGCGCGTCTACATACACCACCTCATTCACGGCTTGGCTCTATACTGATATCCAACAGATGCTGGTAGCGCCATACGTGGCGTTCGTGGCCTGGTCTCTCGCGGCGCTCTACATAAGTTACATGCACCAAGACCAAATCAGCCGAGATCGTCGCTTCTTCTACTGTTCAATTCATCTTGACACTTTGTGAGCTGACTCGCTCTGATCGTTTGCTTTACTGATTCTTTACTACAGTGCGAATTCTATGTCGATCTTCTCTGCGACTGCGTGTCTTTTGACCACAATGCTTGAGGTCCACCTTGGTCTCCTCTTGTACCGTAACTGGAAGGCACTTAGGGCAGGAGGTCGGTCAGGAGGCGTCGATATGGCCTTCATCACGAGGACCTTCGTGTTTGGATTGTGCATTGTTGCGGGCTTGATCATCTCGGTCACTGGGTTGTGGAATCCAACTACGGCTATCACAGACCTTTACGGTGCCAGCAGTGCGTGGGCCACATGCTATTTCAGTTGATTTACTGAGGACCTTGGATCACAGTTGGGTGGCTCGTAGTCCTTGTCTTCGGTTCACAGGCGGCAAGTTTATTTTGTATCTCCTTGACATCGCCCCCTAATCGACAACCTCAGGATGTCCTTCGTGCTATCTGCTTCTGGAGAAGAGACACTCCGACACCATCTCACGCCCAAACCCTACCACCGTCTCCTCATGAAGACTACAAGGAGCCGGATGTCAACTTCTCCAACCCTTGGCACCCAGGTTCGTCTCGCATTCGCTGTAGTTGAGTCAAGCACTCATTGATTCATGACACAGAGATGAAGAGAGTCGAGTACGGAAACTATGATGGCAAAGTGCCTCAGAACGCGAGGACGCTGACGGGAAGTCATCGGGTCACGATTATTGCGCGTCCCTCAGAAGCGTTCGTAAGCGGGCCTAACAACGTTTAAATTATGACTTCGTTTTTGCATTTGTGCTATGTTCATCTTCGATACCGAGCCTCCTGTCTCGGCTTTCGTCTTGTCCGGGAGGCGGAATGATGAGTTCGGTCGCGTGACCGCGTCGTGCTTCTTGCTTCCTCACCATGAGTACTACACAAGCCGCTAGTCTCAGCACTCGTAATCATCGCCCGTATTATTCTCCACAAGAGGTCGATGTCCTCTCTGAGAAACAGAGGGGGAAGCTGTCCCTCAACCAAGAGGAGAAAGCCCGACAACGGGCATGTTCCTTGATCGAGGCGGTCGGAACTCGCATAGGATTGTGAGCGGCTCTGCGGGTCGTTCTCATTGAAATCTGAAGGACGCGAACAGCCCTCGAAAGACTATAGCCACCTCTCAGAACCTATACCACCGCCTTCATCTCAACTTTTCTCGGAAGCACTTTGAGTATCCGGTATGTGCTCCAGTACACACAGCGAGTGTAGACGCTGAGTGTCCCCAATAGTATGCTTCTTTGGCTGCATTATATGTATCCTCTAAGATGCACGATACTTTGAAGAAGCCACAAGACATCCTCATGGTATATTATGTGGTACAGTCGCCCGAACTCGCGGCCAGGTCAAGAACGATGGGAGGTGAGATTGACGTCAAGCCAGAGGTGCGACTATGCCTTACTATTGAGGAATGAGCGGAAAGTGATTGACGTAGTGTATATGTCTAGGTTGTCGAGCAAGATCGTCAGCGTATACTTTCGGTGGAGCGATACGTGCTTGAGACCATCTGCTTCAACTTCACCTCGCGGATGCCGTTTCCCTACGTCATAAAGATTGCTCGTCAACTGAAGGGTGAGCTATGCGTTCTATTCATCCACTATTGCTTATGTTCTACTCTATAGCGTCAAAAGCCATGGCCAAGTTGGCTTGGAGACTCGCTGTTGACTCCCAACGCTCGCTGGCTCCCCTAGTTTATCCTCCTCATGAAATAGCGCTGGCGTGTCTCTACGTTGCCTCCTTCTTGGCGCCACTGCAAGTGCCTGTGTCGGGCATCATCGCCCCGGCAGACGTCAGTGAGAACCGAACACCGCAGGAAATGTCAACGATGCTCTCAACGGGTGGTGCATGGGAAGAGCAGTTTCATGCTCATGTGGAAGACATTGATGGTTGGTGCTTACTTTCCCGTCTCTTCACGTATGCGTTATCTGACGCTTGTCCCATCAGAAGCGGGCCATGTCATCATTGACGTCCTTATCCACTCTGCTCAAAACCCACACAGCGCAAACACGTCTCCCAGCACACCAACTTCGCCTTCCTCTGTGTCTGTCATTCAATCCAGAGCACAAAATCGTCAACAGAACATGGTCGGTACCCTCGCCACCTTGTCGTTGAAACCTAGTGCACTAACACTTGAGTACAGGCTCTACCGGTCCCATATACCCCAGATCAGCTCACACAACTCAAAATCTCCATGCGAGAGGCAAAAGCCCTGGCTCGGGGATCACCAAACTACACAGGACACGAACGGCCCCTGCGTCTCGCACAGGTTGCGGACGACGTAACAGATAGTGCAAACGATAACGGGAACAATTTGGGTCGGGATAAGGGGACCATCCGATTCATGTTCGGTCCCAGCGTTCAAGTAGGCGAGCCTGTATGAAAAAGGAGCGTGAAGATATGCAGTCTTGTAGATCCTCAGGGTTCATATCGGTTGAATGGCACAGACGGATGCAGATGAACACTATGATACAGCGTATGGAATAACCAAAGCAAACAAGATAAAAGGCATCACTCGTCCATACCTTCCTCCTCCTCATCCTCTGCGGTAGCCTCATCGGTGATCAGGGCCTCGCCCTCCACTTCTGTGACCTCGCCGGTCGCAGCTGACCACCGTGCCCGGGGCACGACCTTGAACTCGACCATTTTGACACCCATGAGTTTGAGCAGTCGAGCCTGCTCGCCCGTAAGTTTTTTGCCCTGCTCGCACACGGTCTGCGGGTTGTCGAGCGTAGGTACACCCCTCTTCATGGATGTGTGTAATCCAAGCTTGCGTAGCTGCGGCTCCTCGTTGTGGGGGAAGGGTTCTGGAGGATCAGAGTGGTGCTGCATAACTGGTCCTGCCGGAACGATAACTTGGCGAGAGGCGACGTTGCCAGTACGTGCATAGTCGGGAGGATGAAAGTCCGCGAACCACTCTATGACCTCTTCAGGTTCAGAGTCAGTGAAGAAAAGTCCGACTTGTCCTTGTATACGCTGGAGGGTCCAAGGCATGAGGTGAGGATCATACGATGGGACGGAAGCTGCAGTGCGAACCTTGGCGAGATGATGCAGGCCTGGCCGATGCTCTTCCTCAGGTGTAGTACCGAGGGCTTTCGCCATCACCGCCCCACGTCCAAAAAACATGCGTGCGGTACTGCCGAACGAGGTGTTCATTAGGGAGGAGTCGCCAATGATATGCCGAGCACTCACTCCTTCCACAGGTTGCGCACAATCTTCAAGTGCGCATTCCGCATGTTCCCAACTTGGAAGAGCCAGCAGTACTTCCATTTGTCTGCATTTGCTTGGACCTAGCGCAGAAACAATCAGACGACAGAAGAGCCCGCAAGCACGAAGGGCAGCCCGTACCTCTTGTATCTGCTCATTTTTGTGGCCTTTGGTCTTCTTTTCGACCTTGCTCAAAGTCACTGCGTACAGTTTCAGACCCTGGTCCGATGCCTAGCCATAGGAGACCGAACAGACAGACCAAGCTTAGCTCTTTTGGATCGAGGCATGAGAGCGAGAAAAAGAGGCAAGTCGCGATCACGTGCGAATTCGCACTTTGACAAACCCCGGTCCGCGCACTGCGTTGACCCGAACGGTCACCATCATGGGCTGGCAAATTCCAGAGCTCCGACCACCCCAGCACCCACGCTTTAAAGCATGAAATCATCGTGTCAATTTCATACCCCGAACTTGCCCACAGCGATCTCGTCTGCTAGTCAGATTGATCCGCTCGGCACTGGCGCCTTATCTGTGGCTGGTGCAATCTCTGTTCCGCGCTTCGACATGTCATCTTGTCTTCTCAAGATTGCACGACCGAGATGTGTGTGTATCCTGAGCGCTGAACACCTGGATATGTCACCCCCCAAGTCCGAACGAGAGCAGCCCGCCTGAGTGGTTTGTGACATCGAGCATGAGCGTCCTCCTCAGTCCCTTCATCCGCTCGTAGTCAAAAAGAAGTTCTGCTGAGGGTCAGTCTTGGCCCTGCCCCACTCAGATAAACGCCTCAATGACGATCCAGGAACCAGCGATAAGCTGGAATCCATATATACGCATGGTGGAAACTGATCTTCGGGTTGCACGAACACAACTCTCAGCCATGTCGACTCCCATACGGGGTGGTCCAGTGTTGAAACGAAACTCTACTTCGGCTTCATATGGCAGCAAGGTCGAGCCATTTGTCGACGAGAAGGCTGTACCCGAGGACGACGAGCATTTCTCTGAAGGCTCGAGCGAGGTCATCATTAAGAATGCCGAAGATGTCGCAGTTGAGGTACGCGTTTGACTTTTGCTCGACATTACCGGAGCTCAGAATGAATTATCAAAGGTTATATCCACGGAAGATGATCCTGACTTGCCTGTCTTGACTTTTAGGTCAGTCGTTCTGGGCGTCGGCTTGAGCGCATTCGGATCTGTAAGTATCATAACAGACTTGCCGCCAGATGTTCATGCTCATAGCCATTTTCTCTTCGCAGGTACTCGCTACAATCTATACTTTCAAGCCGCAGGTCTGACTCGTTGTGAATTACCGAGTCAACATGAACGTTTATACGTCGTAGAACGCCACCGTGTCACAACTGTTCTGCTTGATCATTGCCTACGTCCTTGGGTCTGCTATGCACGGTCCGTGTGATCAGTCCTAGGCGAAGTAATACTAACACTCTCCGGAAGCTATCATGCCGAGTCATGGGTGGTGGGGTTGGCTCAATCCTGGTCCCTTCAACATTAAGGGTACGTCTTCATATTGTTCGTAACAATGTAACGAGCTGATTGCTCTGCACAGAGCACACATGCATCGTCATCATGGCCAGTACGGCGTCCACTATCGCCGTCGCCACCGAGATTATCGCCGCTCTAGGTACTGTGTCGAATCCTGCCTGCGCAACGCACGCGTCCTCATCGTTTGTCCAGATCTATACTACGACCTGCGCATGAACGTAAGACATTCCTGAGAACATAGGCCAAGGTTAAAGGGCTGACAGTCTCTTCTATGCAGCCTGCTGTGGCCATCTTCCAGACCTTTGCAACTCAGATGATCGGGTATGGGATAGCTGGTCTCCGTAAGCAAGACTATTGTCACCCAATACAACTGAGCTGAAACTGACACTTTGATTCCCAGTGCGTAGCTTCCTGGTGTACCCGACATAGTGAGATCATAATCGGGCATCTAGCAACGTCCAGGAGCTAACATTGCTCGCAGCGCCTTTTATCCGACTTACATCAGCGTCGTATCACTGCTCCAATCCTTGCATTTCGGCGGACTTTTGAACATGAAGAAGCGGTGAGTCTTCCGAAATCACTGAATGTAGCTTCCTCATTGTTGTTATCAGACGATTCTTCTGGATTGTGGTACGCTTCCTGAATTTCTTGATTGATCGCAAAACTCACGATCAAACTCACTATCACAGTTCGCATGCATCTTCTGCTGGGAGTGGATCCCGCAGTACGCTGCACCGATTCTTACAGCTATCTCTGTGATCTGTATCGCCGATAACGGACGACACGACTTCGTTCGAAACCTCTTTGGCGCAGGTTCCAGCAACGAGGGGATCGGCCTTTTCTCGTTCTCGACTTCGTGGACCCTCATAACACAGGGCACCCCACTTGTGTGGCCGTTGCAAACGCGTACGTGATTTCGAGACGGCTCTAGCGTCCGCACCTAATGAATGTGTCCTTGTAGAGCTGAACTCGTACTGTAAGTTGCTTCGTCTCTCTCTTGATTACAATTGACACGACACGACATGACAGTTGGGATCCTTCTCGGGTATATCGTGCTCACTACTGTCTACTACTCCAACACCTTCAATGGCCGCGACTTGGTCTTCATGTCTACAGATCTGTTCGGCGTGGATGGTGGCCCGTACAACCAGTCTGCTATCCTTACGCCTGACAACAAGCTCGACCCAACCAAACTTGCGGAAGTGGGTCTGCCGCGGTACACGGCCACATACGCAACGTCTCAGCTATGCTACAACCTGAGCATGGGCGCTGCCATTGTACACATCGGCTTGTGGCACTGGAAGGATGTTCGAAAGGGTAAGCCGACTGGCACATGGGGGCTGTATGTCCGCTCACCTTTCCCGATAGCGTTTGGTGGATTTGACTTTTTGAAGTCTACTCACGACATCGATGATCCTCACTACAATGTTATGCGAAAGTATCAAGAGGTCCCTCAGTGGTGGTACGGCCTTCTCTTCGTTGGCTCGCTTGCAGTAGGGATCGGCTGCAACGTCAGTATTCGTCATAGATGGCGGGTCACTTAGCTGACTACCATCATATAGTACTCCACTGGAGTTGGCCTGACGCCCTGGTGGTGTATCCTCGTCTTCACGGCCATCAGCGCATTCCTTAGTATTATCCTTGGGTTCCGTGAGTGCAGGGTGACTAAACCGGCAGCTGCTCTGACTGACTGAGTACAGTGACTGCTACGACTGGCTTCAATATCTCCGTCAAGTACTTCATCCAAATCATTTCTGCCTTCATGCGACCCGGAGATCCGATCTCAGTCATGTACTCCAATCTGTACGGAAACTCTACGACGTGGCAAGTCCTGTACATGCTTCAGGGTAAGCCTTTGTCTGTCATCTTTGCTTGTTACTGAGTTCATCTTCTGGATGTAGACCTCAAGCTGGGTCAATACACCAAGGTCCCACCTCGGTACACGTTCTTGTTCCAAATGGCGGGCAGCATCGTTGGGTCGAGTCAGTACACCTAAACATCTTGTTTATCCGCAACTGACAACCACTCCAGTATTCAATTATACGAGTGAGTCGCATCCTAGGATGCCTTATGTACGTATGGTACTGACGCCCGATCTTAGTGATGAGAACAATTGTCACCAGCAACCGTGATGCACTACTCGACCCTGTTGGGACGCGAATCGTCCGTATTTTCCACTCGTTGACTGTGTGCCCCGGCTCATCGTTCTTCTTAGTGGAGTGGTTGGATCATCCAGCAGTACAACTCAGGTGCCATCGCAATGGGTGCACTAGGCGAACAACTCTTCGAATTCGGCAAGCCGTACTGGCTTGTTCCTTTTTCAGTGCTCATCGGTCTTTTTGCACCAATTCCCTTCTGGTTGATCCACCGTTACGCCTCAAAGGGATCGAAGGTTGCGACACTCGCACAGTACGTGAACACACCCATCATCCTTCTCTACATTGGTCGATTACCTCTCTCGTCGACTAATTTATCTTCCTGACTCGCCGCCATAGGTTATCTGCCGTACTCGGTGAACGGTCAATGGTGGTCTTGCTTTGTCATCGGCATGACCTCTCAGTGGTGGGCCCGCCGCAAGCGCCCTGGCTGGTTCAAGAAGTATAACTATCTTTTGTCGGCGGCGCTTGATGGCGGTAGCCAAGTCATCCTCTTCATTCTGGTAGATTTCGTTGCCTGCCTGCGCAGGTCTCGTGCTGACACTACGATAGAGCTTTGCCGTGTTTGGGGCCAGTGGTGATGCCGTCTACTTCCCGACGTGGTACGTTCGAGGACAATCAGATATCTGACCTCCTCTTGCTTACTCCGTATCCATGTTCAGGTGGGGCAACTCGGATACGCTGTCTGTCGATCGTTGCAAGGCCGTGGGCTGATGTATCGCCAAGCTGCGTCAGATGACGCATCATCAGTGACGACGACTCGGAGAACCTCATCTAATCGATGGATTGGGTGGGAATTGTATATCAGACTGTGAATCGATGTTTCTTCTCTGCAGATCCTCGCATACGCCATGTCGAACGCAGCCGTACATGATATCAAGCGGGGGAGGAAGGAACTTACCATCTTCGGGCGTTCACTCCTGCTATTGACTGCAGAGATCTCAGTGAATGTGATCTGCTGGGTTGTGTGCAGCATCATTTTCCGAGAGCAACCCTCAGTACTAGGCTTAGCGTTGCTATCATGGACAACAGGATTACGGCACGGTATGTCAGTCTGAGTATCGACCTTAATACATGCTGAGAATACCTTTGCAGGACTTGATGCGGATCACATCAGGTCGGGACATTCTTGGGTCTTGGTTTGAATTAACTGACGACGCAATCGTTGTACAGTGCGATTGACAATGCTACGCGCGCACTGATAAATCGAGGTCAGACACCTGTTACTTGTGGACTTTGGTTCTCCCTTGGACATTCTACGATCGTCATTGCCGTCGTATGTGGACTGGAAAAGTCGTGCGGCGAGCGGTGTGGCTGACTTTGACAAAGAACATTGCTATTGCTGTGAGTGTCTCTGCGTTTTCCAAGATGCAGTACGTCAGCCGTGTTGGCGGGATCGTCGGTGCGTATCTCTTCGGTGAGAAGAGCTTATTCTCACAGTGTTCAGGCACAAGCGTTAGCGGCTCGTTTTTGTTCTTCGTTGGTCTGGTCAATACCATCGTTGTCATTAGGCTCTTACGGCGCAGACGTGCAGTGAGTGATGATGCGGCCTCCAGTTGATTTTTCAACGAACAAAGATAGGCTGCAAGAATGGATGTGTCCGAATCTGACATCGATGGAGGGCATCACGAACAAGTCGGAGGGTGCATGTTCAGAATCATTGGGCCTATCATTAACTTTGTCAACCGACCATACAAGGTATGTCCAGCTCCTGTAAGTTGATGAGATCCATCAGTGACTGTCTTTGCTAGATGTACGCAGTCGGCGTGCTTTTTGGTGAGACTTTCAACGCAATCTACGAGGTATACCACTGATAAATCTCGACATAGGCTTCGGTATGCATGTGTTGCGAGATAGCGTTCGACATGAACTGACATAATCAGGTTTTGACACTGCATCCACCGTTGCATTACTTTCGATTGCCGCCATCGGAAGGACCTCAAATGGCACGATAGCACCAGCCAGCATCATCATCTTTCCTGTGAGCAATGTGGCATCCGCCACGACCAAGATCTGACACAGTGGTGAAAGTTTCTCTTCACAAGCGGCATGACGCTGGTCGACTCCGTCGACTCGATCATTATGCTCTACTCCTACACCGATTTTGCCGACAGGAGCTTTGAGATCATCCGTCGCACACAGCAACCCCAAGTACAGAGCTCTGAAGACCGCACGAGAGAGACAAGGTGCGATAAGCTAGAGGGACCAGCCAGCATGGAGAAGCCTACGAATGCGGACCCCGAAGACACTCATCCAGGAACTACGGCGTTGCCAGTCCTAAACGTGTCCGAAAAGGTCAAGCAGAGAACCATGTCGCACCTGAGTATCGTCTTGACGGTCATGAGCATCCTGCTAGCATACAGGTATACTCGTCGACGTCGTTGCTGGCGACGGCACATGCTTAAACACGTTTTAGTATTTCGCTGATCGAAATCATGGGTCTGATTGGTGACAACTGTAGCAAGTGCCAGGAGGCGCTGGAGCGAGGTGGACTAGCAGGCCATTGGTGGGAAGCGTGGGCAAAGGTGCGTTGCAGTACAAGGCGCGTGTTCCACTGGCTCACTAACAATGATGCAGGCATCAGATAACCTAGGATATATCGGTGCTGGCATCGTAGGCACATTCGTAGTCACAGTGACCGCTTGGTACATCTGGCGATTGTGGACGTCGAAGAGCAAGGTGTCAACCTAGACCCGAGTAACTGACGAGTCCCTTCGCCTCTCGCCAACTTCAAGCTTCAAGGCGCAAGATCATGAAGAGGCTCTAGCACAACAATCATGTGCGAGCTAAAATTCCATCATGTGCAAGCTCAATGCATAATAGTGTGCGGAATACAAGTACAATGAATTCATACTTCGTATACTTTACTGCGGAGGGTTGTTTGGGTGCACGCTGGTCGACTCGGCGTCGATGGCCTCGAATGGCTCCAGACGGCGGCCGACCTCCTCACCCGTCATACCAACTGGCTGCTCCGTGATGTCGTACGCGCCCTCCTTCTTGCCAGGGTTGGCAGTGGGCTTGTTGCCTGCCAGGTTCTGTACGACAGTGCTCAGAGTCAAGGTCAAACCAGATCAGCTGACACGACGCACGTTGGGAGGATCACGCATGTACTCGTCGTTGATGTTGTGATCTGTGACGGCGGGGCGGCCAACAGTCTGGAACTCCTTCTTGAACCCGGTGTCAGTGGGATCGTCCTTGAGCTGCCCGGCGTTGACGACGAATGGGTTGGGATCGGCGCTGTTGACGACGGCAGGCATGACGAGAAGGTTTGTGAAGAGGGATTGGGGGATGTATTGGCCGTCGCCGAGCTCGAGCATCCTGCTCATATACCCCTCCGACACACTCACAATGACGTCGAGAGCCACCGTGCGCCACACTTCCACACCGTCGATCCCGGGCTTACCCTCGTCCGGCGATTGGAACGGTACGTCAGGTCGATCGTGCTCGTAGAGTCGCGCTCCAGTCGTGTGAAGAAGCCCGAGATCAATGCAGTGGGCGGACAAGAGTTGCACAACAACAACGCTGCCTACATCAACATAGACTACCACCAGACCCAGGGAGAAAAGGCACACAGGATGATCAAGCTGCGACTGCCACCATAGATGGCACATGGGTGCTCTCGAGCCCATCGGCATACTGGAATGCACCCGAGTTCTCATGCTGTATAGAAATCTGTCAGTCAATCCGGGCATCGGAGCGTCCAACAATCTCACCTCCCACATGTCGATCGCAATCTCACAGGACTCGCGAACAACCCGAGGTGCGTCTGGTCGTTTCGCCCACTCTTCCAAGATCGGCTTGAGGTCTGGGGCACCGATACCACCCAAAGCCTCGGCCGCTTCGTGGCGAACCATATCCGACTGCTGGTTATCCCGAAGGACTTCAAGGAGAGCCGGTACCGAGTGAATAGAGAGGAGTTGTCCGAAGACGAAGGCGATCTCGTGCCTGTATACTGCTCAGTTTCCGATTGAAATGAGTCATTGGAACAGCCGTACTTGAACAGATCACTCTCGTCCCGGAAGCCATCAGCGAGGGCGTTCACCGCTGCCGCTGTCCCAATGTTACGGAGGGCGAACATGGCACGGTAGCGTTGGAAGAGCGGCAAGGAAGGGTCCAGTAAGGTTGCCCTGAGATCCGGTATTGAGGCATCTGGGTTTGACGGGGCTGCTGAGGGCTGGCGGAGAAGGGAGGAGGCGGTGGGTGGTGCAGGGTCAACAGAGGTGTACATGCTACCGCAGACTTGTCAGCCATCGACCAAGAGGAATAAGCATGCACTCACGAGGTAGAGTCTGAGGGTCCAGAAAGCTGTCGACGACCTTCCTCTGAGTGATCCCACTCGATCTTTGCCAGTGCAACTTCACATGTTTCACGCACGCTCCGGTTCGAGTCGTTCAGGTATTCGCGAAGGACAGGGATGGAGTCTGTAGAAGATATGGCGCCCATGGCTTCGGCTGCCTACAGCGGCCGTATTGAGTTGGTGCATCCGTCAAAAAAGTGGCGCACTAACTTCGTGCCGAACCATAGGATCCTCCTTCTCATCACGGAGGACCTGGACCAACGTAGGCAAGACGCTCGTGCTCTTCGTCTGCCCGAGGCAGTAGGCAAGCTCGTGCTTGAGTAGGGCAGATTCATCGGCAAATCCTGGTGCATAGAATCAGTCCTGAACGGTTAACGAAGGTAGTCATCTACGCACCCTTGCTAATAATCCGCAACGCCTCTTCATTCTTCGCTGCCAGGGCCTTGAGAGTGAAGAGTGCTCGAAACCGTTTCGCAAGTGGCACAGAGCCGGACGTATTCAGCAACGTTACAGAGAGCTTCTCAAGCTCCGCATCAGACACGTTAGACATCTCGATGTTGGAGAGAGGTGGGAGACGGAGGAAAAGTGCAAGAGCGAAGTGGCGCTCGCATTTGGCCAGCCGCTCGGATCGTTCGGACCGGGAGTTATCTTATCAGTTATCTTCTTGGCATAGTCAAGAGTAAGCAGGCATCCATGTGCCATACAGCCTAAATAACTCAAAAAGAGAGAGCTACAGTGAGTTTCAAACCTCAGATTCAGATATCCACGATGCGATCCGCAACGCCCCCTTTCCGGGACCATCTCCCATGGCCGACAGATCTGCGACCGGGTTGATGTGCGGTGCGCCAGATTCTGAGAGCATCTCCACCCGCACTTCCTCTGCCTCCGCCTTCACTCGGTGTCCCAGGTCGGAGATGAACGTGTACATGTTCTCGCATTCGCCCATCGTGATGAGCACGCGTGGCGCAACCGTGTGGAGGCCCGTCCACCAGCCTTCCGGAACGACCAAGGGCTGCTGACCAACCCACGCGCCAGGGCTTCTGTCGAGCGGCATGGATGCATACATCCGTCGATACGACAGAGGGTTGATGCTGTCCTTCACGTTGTTGGAGATCTTGGAGGCGTCCCGACTGACTCCAGGAGAGACGAGAAGAATGCCCGCGAGCGGAGCTTCCAGGTGAACACGCTCAACTTCAGGATTGGGATGAAGGAGGTGGGAAAGAAGGTTGATCGCGAGGTTCCCGCCGGCGGAGTCGCCGCCGAAGAAGATGTCCTGGGGAGCGATGCCGCTTGCGAGGATGTAGGAGAGGCCAGCTGCTGCCTGGCGCAGCTGCACAGGGTACTGATGCGTAGGAGCGAGAGCTGCGAGATATGATGAGACCACGTGAAAGAGGTGTGATATAAATGCGTGACTCACAGTACTCGAGCACTGCAATGTTCAGCTGCACACCTCGGGTACGTTCATGTTCCTTTTGGATGTACCGAAGGAAGCTGAGATGCATAGGAGAGATGGGGAAGACGTAGCCGCCGCCTTAGATCACTGTCAGCACAGAGTTTCGTCATGGAAACAAAAACGAGCTTGCCATGGAAGTAAAGGAGCGTCTTGCCGCCAGCGGACCTGTCGCCCATCCAAAGCAAAGCACCGCCATGGTCCAGCGACTCGACAGAGTGGGGGAGATGCTGGAACTCGACGAAAGCTTTGAAAGAGACTCGGGTAGGCTTGGATAGAGCCCGCATTTGAGGGATGGTCAGGTGGCCGCCGGCATAGTAAATCATCGAGTCGTAGGCGGCTCGCCTGGCCGACTGGAATGGATTCTTATGTAATACGTTCTTCCATAGAACACGTGCAATAACGTAGGGCGCTGTGGTAGGATGTGAGGGGTAGAAGGGGGTGGAGAGGTAAGGACGCACGGAGGCCAAGCAGACGAGCGACAAGGTCCGTGAACGAGAGCGCGTCCATGGCGGAATGATGGAGCCCGAGGAGCACGTAGATCCTGATCTTATGCCATATTCCGTGGGAAGACAAATCCCGACAATGTTCGGATCGCTGACCGAGCTCGTGCCGGGGGATATTATAACAGCGAGCAAGCCGCCCGACGCCGAGCGACCGCCGCCCGATGCCGCCGAGCTCGCCTTCGCTGGGTGCTTCACCTCCTGAGGATACTGTAGCCCATGAAGAGCCTGATTTAGTAGCAGGAAGTAAACATGTGAGGTTCTATCCTCGACTTGAAGAGGTGGATGTATTGTCCAGTCAAGGCCCAAGCATGCATTGGAGAGTGTATACAGCCGGAAGGCCCTGCCTCATTCGTTCGCTTCCGCAATCCACGATGCAATTCGCTGTGCGGCCTTCCCAGGCCCGTCGCCCATGTCAGACAGGTCTACGACCGGATTCATATGCGGCGCGCCAGGCTCCGCGAGTGTCTCCACTCGTACGTGCTGCGCCTCGCTCTCCAGTCGGCGGCTGAACTCGTCAAGCTGCGGGTAGAGCACCTCGAACTCCCCGGATGTGAGGAGCACGCGCGGTGCGAGCGTCTGTAGGCGAGACCACCACCCCACGGGCGCCCGCCCGGCCTCGCGGCCCGCCCAGGCGCCGGGGCTTGTGTCGAGCGGGATGAGCTCGAACATGCGCCGGTACGTGAGCGGGTGAAAGATATCCGTTGTGTGCATTGGCGGGATGTCTGCGGGGGTGTAGACAATGCCCGGGGAGATGAGGAGGATGCCGGAAAGTGGGCTTGGCAAATCGACTTTTGCGACTTCAGGGTGGGAATTCAGAAGGTGGCCCGCCAGGACGGTTGTTAGGTTGCCACCGGCTGAGTCGCCGCCAATAGTGATGTCGCTTGGGGCGATACCGCTGGGCAGAAGATGGGACAGGGCTGCAGCTGCTTGGCGAAGCTGGATAGGAAACGAATGCTCAGGAGCAAGAGCTACGAAGTCGTTTAGACGCAGAAGTGAGTGTATGAAGATATGGAGGAACTTACTATATTCGAGTATTGCCACGTTCAACGATGTACCCCGGATACGTTCGTGTTCTCCTTGAATATAACGCAAAAAAGTGAGATGCATCGGGGCCATGGGTAGGACGTATCCTCCTCCTGCATGGACCGTGAGCGACTGTACTTCACACCTGATCACGAAGCACATACCATGAAAGTAGAGGAGCGTCTTCCTACTTGATCTCTTCCCAAGCCACAGCAACGGCGCTCCATGATCAAGCTGTTCGACAGAGTGCGGCAGCTTCTGCTTCGCCACGAACGCGTCGAAGACGGCCCTCGTCGGCTGCGTGAGCGCCCTCATCTGGCGGATGCTGAGGTGGCCGGGATTGTACATGACCGCATCGAACGCGGCGCGGCGCATAGATTGAAAGCGGTTCGTGCGCAGCACATTCCTCTGGATCACGCGCACGACCACGTACGGGGCTGAAATGGGGGCTCGTCAGGGGGACAGGTGTCAGATCTTGAGGTCAACCGGCCACGCACGGAGACCGAGGAGGCGGTATGCAAGCGAGAACTTCTCAGACAGCGAAAGTGCATCGATGGTGCAGGAGTGAAAGAGGCAAAATGTGTTTCAGCCATGTCGCCGTTGAGCGCGTTTGATGGGGAGCCAAGCCTGCTGCGAACAAGATGGGCGGAAAAGGAAGCAAGGATCAGCGCGGACTCGCGCACAGAAGGCGATTTGATGGGGTGTGTGCGAGTTGATCGGTTCTTTACTGTGATTGACGGCCTGAAGCGGACATGTGACAGCCCGGCTCTCAGACTTATCAAAGGTGTTGAGCGGTGAGCGCTCCTGTGCCGACGCCCACCACCTCGTCCATCCCCTTACGTCTTCGTCCCGTCCCACCTTTCCTACCTCTGTCGCGCAACCTTTCACACCACACGTCCACCATGTTCTCCTCCCTCTTCGTATTTCTCGGCTTGGCAGCGGGCAGTGTCATGGCGCGCCCGGCGGCCCTCTCCACGCGCGACGCGATCGCCCCGCCCATCACATTCCCGAAGGCGAGCACGGTCTGGACGGTCGGCCAGAGCTCGCATGTGGACTGGTGAGCGCCGCTGGCTTCCCCGCATGCTCAGCATGCGCTGACACACGAGTGTAGGGATGTATCCACGCTGCCACCGTACAACCACATCACGAACCCGGTGGGGATGGTCGTCCTCGGCTATCTCGACCCGTGCTCGGACGGCGAGCACCTCGACCTCGGTCAGTCCCTTCAGTCGATGGTCGCTTTACTCGCTCACACACCGCTCGTGCAGATCACCCGCTTGCGGCCGGCTTCAACATCACGCTGGGCACCATCCCGGTCACGGTCCCGAAGGTGGTGCCACGGAGCGACTACATCATCGTCTGTGAGTCTTCACTTTGCTCGTCCCCGTGGTTATGGCCTTGTCTGACAGATCCGCAGTGTTCGGCGACAGTGGGAACATGAGCCCGAAGTTCACCATCAAGGTCGCGATCAGCGGTGAAGACGGCCTGGCTCCGCCCGTCCGGGCAGTGTGCACGACTAGCTCGTCCTCGAGCGACGAGCCGTCCAGCACAACCACGGCCGCCACCACTGACAAGTCGTCAACATCTGCTTCGTCATCTCCAACCTCCTCCGCCATCACCAACACGACCATCGTCATTGTTGAGACATCAACAGCGTCTTCGGCTGCCGCCACTACCTCAAGTGCATCATCGACGGGCACCGCATCCCAGTCATCGTCGTCCGGGTCTGCGAACCTCTCCGCATCGAGCAGGACACCCGTCTCGCCCTCCCCGACGCCCTCCACCTCGTCGGCGGGCACCGCCGCACAGTCGCAATCAACGAGCGGCGCCGCATCTTCCGCTGCGGGTCGCCTTGCCGCTGCACTCAGCGGATTCGTTGCTGCTGCTTTCCTTCTGCTGTGAGGCGATCGAGCTTTGCTATTAGGCGCTGTATTTATGGACTTCGGGACGTTTGGGATCATGAGATTTCATGTCACACTCTATTCCTGCATGTGTCTAGTTTACCGACTATTATCTTGACCATCTTCTAGTGTCGGAGCTACGTGCCACCTTTGCCAAGGAACTCAAGTAACAGATCCTTGAACTCACGCGGTCTTTCCGCGTGAACCCAGTGATCACTGTCCAATGTCTTTATTTCCATGTTGGGAAAGAATCGCTTTGCAATTGGCAGGTTCTCGTTGGTGATGTACGCGCTCTTGGTGCCCTTGATGAATAAGGTGGACCGTCCCACACGCACTCGCCAGGAGCGAAAGGAAACTCTGCAATGTCGGTCGCGTACTGCAACAGTGTGTCGAGCGGGAGTCGGAAGTGGACACCGTTACCGTCTGGCGACGAGTCGATGTTCGTTAGCAGGAACCCCAAGATGGCTGGATCCTGGCGTTCACCGATCAGAATTGGCACTGAGTGAAGCAACACACGAAACTGACCGGTTCGGTGGCCCTCAGTGCCTCTTGAGCGTCCTTCTTGGTCTTCGGGCCGAAGTTGTTGATCCGCTTCATCGCAACGATGTACTTCCTGAACTCGGCACTGATTGTTTCGGTGCTCGGGGCGGTATCTTCGACGATAAGCTTGCCAAGTCGGCCTTCCTTCTGGGCTTCCTCGCTGAGTGCGTAGGTCATCACTGCCTTGCCGCCCATCGAGTGTCCGAGTAGCTGGACATCCTCGAGGTCCTTTGACCGCAGGAAATGAGACAGGTCTGCAGCCATGGCGGGGTAAGTGTGTGGAGAGGCGGAGGGGGAGTGTCCGTGGTTTCTGAGGTCGACGGTGTATACTGGCCTGTTGAGGGCAGAGGCAAAGTTCTTGGAAAGGGAAGTCCAGTTACGTTTGGAGCCACTGGAATGCACGTCAGATAGCGGAAGCATGATGACAACAGTGAAACGCTCACAGGAAACCGTGGACTATGACCAAGGGGCTCGACCTTTTATTGCCCATTGGAGATGCGACAAGGTTGTACGCTAGCTCTACTGGCTTTATGCTGGATGGAGCAGCGCCAGAGATGTATCTCCGAGAGTGTGCGTTGGGTACCCATTCACGGAGTACATGGCGCGCACTCCGTGCTGCGTTCATAGCCAGGCTGCCACGATAGTGAAGGTTCAGGTCAAGGAAGTCGGCGAACGAGTGCCTTTCGGGACGGTGGTGACATGCCTTCAAGCATGCTCTCGCGTCCTCTCCATATAATGCTGAGCATCCCATGTTGTCGATATGCCGATCTCATGCCAAGGTTGCCGCATATAGATTGTGTGTCTGAACGTTGGGCGAATGCCGTGTGGACAATGAAAGGCCGAAGCATCGTGGTAGCTTAGTTCGCTCGTGTGGGAGTTGTATATGATGGTATTGCCTAGAAAGTCTCGTTACAGACATGGTAGGAGAAATAGAAAGACAATCGCCCCCTGAGAACTGGGCCCGCGAGCGGCCTTTGAATTGATGAGGTCACCTGCTGGGTTGCGGCGCTTGCTCGCAGTCTTCTCTCGCCCTTGCCCAGTCGCGATCCGTCGTCGTCCAGCGCCCCTTGTCCGTTTGCCTTCTGCCTCCGTTCTTTTCACGAACCGGAAGCCATGTCGTTCGTCAAGCTCTCCATCTTCGGAACCTCTTTCGAGGCCCGCACATTTTCCTTGCTTGGCCAATTGCTATGTGCTGATCTTAGCATGCTAGGTAACGACCCGCTATGTCGACCTCCAGCCGGTTGGAATGGGTGAGTGCTGCACTGTACTTGGCTCGCCACGATCTCATGCTTCTCAGGTGCCTTCGGTCTCGTCTGGTATATCACCACCCGCTCGTCGGTCTGGGATGCCAACTGATCGGATCCCAGTTCGGCCAAGGACCAGCTCACTGGGACGGCTGCCGCGATCAAGAAGATCATGAAGCCGTTCAGCACACCCGTCCTCGCCAAGCGCACGTACCGCGAGCTTAAACTACTCAAGCACATCCAGCACGAGAACGTGCGCCGCGTCTCGCGCCCTCCTATCGTGTCAGATCGCCAACTTCTCACAGATCATCAGCTTGAGCGATGTGTTCATCTCCCCGCTTGAGGACCTGTGCGTTATCTTCGTGGCTTTTTCGGGCCGACCTTCAACTGAGAGGGCTGCTGCAGGTACTTTGTTACGGAGCTCCTCGGCACAGACCTCCACCGTCTGCTTACGTCAAGGCCACTTGAGAAGCAGTTCATTCAGTATTTCCTTTACCAAATCCTCCGTGGCCTCAAATACGTCCACTCGGCGGGCGTCATCCATCGTGATCTGGTATGATCACATGAGTTTGAGATGCTGGAATCATTACCGACATGAACGCGCCCAGAAACCCAGCAACATCCTCGTGAATGAGAACTGTGATTTGAAGGTGGATATCTGAGCATGCTCGCGTCGATGGAATGCTAACTAATCATCTCGGATAGATTTGCGACTTTGGTCTTGCACGAATCCAGGACCCTCAAATGACGGGCTACGTCTCGACACGATACTACCGGGCTCCGGAGATCATGCTCACCTGGCAGAAGTACGACGTTGCTGTCGACATCTGGTCTGTTGGCTGCATTTTCGCTGAGATGCTCGAGGGAAAGCCCTTGTTCCCCGGCAAGGACCGTGCGTATCCGTTACTCCAACCACACGCTCGCGGCCATCTCTGAACGTGTTCTGCAGACGTTAACCAGTTCTCCATCATCACCGAGCTCCTCGGCACACCGCCCGACGACGTGATTCAGACGATCGCGTCGGAGAACACGCTGCGCTTCGTGCAGTCTCTCCCGAAGCGGGAGAAGATTCCGCTCGCGCAGAAGCTGCGCTGTGCGGACACGGACGCGCTCGACTTGCTCGACCGTATGCTCGTGTTCGACCCACGCACACGCATTGACGCGACCAACTCGCTCGCGCATGCGTACGTTGCGCCGTACCACGACCCGACGGACGAGCCTGTCGCGGGCGACAAGTTCGACTGGAGCTTCAACGACGCCGACCTCCCCGTGGACACGTGGAAGGTCATGATGTACTCGGAGATCCTTGGTATGACCTCTCGCTGTTCCTGCCCTGGCGTGAGCATTCATTGATGGGGCTTTTGTAGACTTCCACCAGGTTGGCGATCCCAGCCAGGTGCAAGCACCCGGTGGCGCGCTCTCGGGCGAGGGCCTCGAGCAGGCAGCTTGAGCTTTCAGCTGGTTCGGCGTGGCTCGGGCAGGGTCGGCGTACGGAACGATTGGATCAGACACGGCTTAGAGGCGGGCGTCTCCCGCGAAGGACGATGCTAAGTGCACAGTAATGTTTGAACGTACCACTGCCCTATGTATTCGCAACATGCGCTGTAGGAAGAAGTCATTGCGCGGGACCATATACGAATGTCCTGTTTGTTTATTTGCTGCACGAAGCGTGAACGGATTGAGTGACTTTGCGGCAGAGGGAGAGGGCTGCGGAGTCGACTCTCAATCCTCTTTGCGTATGTGTGGTCTATGTGTGGACGGCGAGCAGACATTTCCTTCCAACCCTGAGTCATGCATTGTGGTACAGTCGAAATTGTCATAACTTATAACTTGCGGATATTCATATGTTTTGCTGCTGATCTAAAACAGACAATAAGGATATTCTCGTACATGAATTGGGGTCTGATGTATTATCGAAGAGCGGCATGACAGACGGAGACAACACGGTGAGTCGACAAAACAGCCATCAGTGGCGAAAAAAGCTATAAGTTATGACAATTCTGACTGTACTTCTTTTGAAGAGCGACGATCCTTGTTGACGTCAGCTTCACTGGTTCAAACCTTACTTGCTCCTTCTTCTCCGCCGTTCACGACGACATGCGCAAGAACGCGACGCTCCCACCTGAGCTCTGGGTTATGGTCGCTCAACATGCGACTATAGGTGCAATCGAATCACTTGCACTTGTGAGTTGATCTACCACTTGATCTATCAGCTCACCCATTCGGAAACTTCGCACAGACATGTCACCACATCCATTAGACTATGCTTGGCTCGCGACTCCTTTGGCTTGCCGTATTGCAAGATCTGCTAGCCATCTCGCCGAATCCGCTTCTCTCTCTGGAGGCTGAAACCACGCAAAGTCTCCGTTCGAGGGCTCTGCGCTTCGAGGCTGTCGACAGGATCTTTGACATGAGCCCTACCGATCTCTCCAGCCGTATCCACTACAATCCTCTGCCCAAAGATGAGCAATTCATGCCAAACTGTATCCGCTACCTCCTGAGTTTCGGTCCCTCTTCCACTCAGTACGCCTTTGGTATCGAGGTTTGGTCTAGCGTTCGACTTCTGTCACTGGATACGGGCAAAGCTGTAGACTCGTGGCAGCCGCAAACGGACGGTATCTACAATTTCAGACATATCGACGTCAGAGCGTCAAAGGAGCATGGTCTTCTAGTGGCAGCTGTGGGCACAGTCAACGAGCAAGTCTCACGCCAAAGCCGGCATTTTCGGTTCTCTTACGATACTACAGGGAAGAGAGGGAGGACATTGACGAGGTGGAGAGGCTATACGTATTCAAAATCAAGAATGATGATCCCCCGCGGCTAGTGCCGCTCCTCATTCGTGAGCTGGATTGCGTCGTGGACAGTATCAGCATAGGAGATGGAGGTGTGGCCTGTCTCTACTCCGACGCATTTGTCGACGTTTTTCCTATACCGAAAGATCTTGACGGGGAGGTAGAGGAGGTCACTTACACACTTGCACAGAACAAGACGGTACGTCATGTGCTTGATTACATGTAATCTACTGACTCAACTATGTGCAGTACCTCCACATGCATATGCTTCGTGGAAACCTACTAGTTTTTGTCGGAGCCAATCAAGACGGTACACGAGAGATCATTCTAGTGTGTCTTCCATTGGACAACTGCATTGAAAAGGCGGCTGTCTGCACATCGATCCCGTGCATTCATGTGTTTAATGCGTCCATCGCATTTGGCCCTTCCTATAGAGAGGCCGATGAGCCGGGGACATGTCTTGATCTGACTTGCGGTGATACGGGTGCTACACTTCACGTACCGAACCAGGAAGTCCACAACGCATGGATAACCGATCTACCCTCAATCAAGGTATTGTTCGATGATGATGCCTTTCTTGACACTTCCCGATGTGGGCACGAGGCATATACTCCACGGTCTGGAATATCGAGGAAGGCAAACAGTGGCTGGCCATCCGACTGAACAATCGGCCGTCGGTTGCACCACATGCTGCGAAGAGACGCCTACGTGATTGGGATGAAGGAGCGTCGACTTTGAAGATAAACTCACAGTGGTTCAGAATCCCAGCTGGCTTCGTGTTTGAATTCGACGAGTGGGCGGGGGTAGGTATGGTGCTTCAGGCAAGAAGTGACGAACCATACAAGTCTATCGGCGTTCTGCACTTGTAGAATGTTGTCCGAGTGGAATCAATGACACCCATGATTTCTTCGTCGCAAGGTCGATGTCGAGGGGGCCTCGATCTCGGGTTGACGATGGACCCGGCGGATGATCTACACTGTGGCTGGCGTTGCGTGAGAATCTAGCCTTGATGTGACACGAGAAGACAATGATGGAAAGAACGTTTCAGGTTAGATATATATCTACAACAACATCGGTCAATATCGTACACGTCGGATTAGCCCACAGGATCTTCGGGCCAGGCAACATCACCCGCTTGCCACCGCTCACTCCACATAGCACGTTTGTGGTACGTCTTCCGCAGCTCTTTGAAGTCTTTCACAAATTCATCGACTTCCCGCCCAGACATTGTTACAGACTCCTGGTTGGACGGAGTACCTTGAACGAAAGATGTTGCTCTTGACTCGGAGAGATCGTCTTGAGCCGTAAGAGAGTGTCGAAGACGCATGTGTAAGAACGATGGCGCATATCTCTGGTGTGCCACGTCAGATGAGATGACGCTGAGGCCAAGAAGAAACATGCCTGGTGTTGCTCCTTCTGCTGACGATCAAGCTCTTTCCACTTCACCTCAAGCCCTTTAGCCTGATTGAAAGCGTCTAACGTCTCCTGACGAAGTTGATACAAGTCGCTTTGGAGAACGAGTGTGTTATCTGGCAGACCGTTCAGCACATCAGCCGTGCACGCGGTAGTCGATCGCGTACTTACTCGCTATCTGTTCGTTTGCACTGCCTAATTCTGCTTGAGCCCGATACAGGTCCTGCACTCTCTGCAGGGAATGGAAGACGGCTTGGAAGTAGACAGGGTTCGCCAACAGGTCCTCCAAGTCTTCTCGTCTATATTCCCAACATATAGTCCAGCTGGTACCAGAGCCAGAGGTTCATCTAGAGACGTATACTGACGAGAAGTGGGCGAGCTCAGGAAAGTCGGCCATCAAGGGTGTCGCCATATCCGTGGTCGTGGTCCAAGAGTAAGAGGTGATTTTGTGGCGACCGCGCTTGGATCTCGTCTACCATGTCATCCTTGACGTTGCCCGGCGAAATCGTCACCGTAGCTCATCCGAACCTGAAACTTGGGCCAGGCTTGGCTCAGCACTCGCTGACGGCGACCTCTCGGGATCCAATACTCGTGACTCGTGCCGGATGCCTGAACCATTCCGCGAACGGAGCAAAATGGTGGGTGGAGGGCAATTCTCGGCGTGTGCGTCTTTCACAGTTTTGTTGTAGAGTGCAGAGTGCACAATAACTAAAACCAAGCATGATAGTATGTACCGGCCGCTCAGGAGTCCGTGATCGGCACCGTCATTGCTCGGAGCGGCGAGAACTGGCGTGTGGACATCGGCGCGGCGCACATGGCCAACCTTGACGGCCTAGCGTTTGAGGGCGCGACCAAACGTAACCGGCCCAGTCTCAAGGTTAAACTTTTTCTTTGCAAGACTCGCTCTCACTTTCTTACCTGTCCTCACAGGTCGGCTCGCTACTGTACGCTCGCGTTTCTCTAGCACATAAAGACATGGAACCCGAGCTTGAGTGCTTTGACGCACAAACACGCAAATCGGAGGGCTTTGGCGAGCTCAAGGGAGGATTCATGCTCAAGTGCAGCCTCAAGATGTCTCGACAGTGAGAGTCGAACTTGTTCGTCAGAACAACGCTGACAGCCTCCCTGTAGACTACTCGACCCATCGCACTTTCTCTTGCCTTTCCTAGGTGCAAAGCTTCCGTTGGACGCGGCAATTGGCCTCAACGGCCGAGTATGGGTCAACTCGAAGGAACCCTCCCACATCATCGCCATCACAAGATGTGTCGAAAGCGTCGATCCGGATGGAGGAGGGTTGGAAGAGGCGGCACTGAAGAGGTTTTTTGGGACATTGGAGGTGTGATAACTAGAGTATAGAATTATGCTATCATAATATGGGCAGCAATCGTATCAACCTGTCAATACCCAACCGATAATGCCTTGCCCTTCCCATTGTCCCAATGATGC
>LCTX01000298.1:0-11790 GCA_002233555.1 Limonomyces culmigenus | reverse complement strand
CAGACGAGAACAAGGAGGCGGAGGATGAAAGTGGCGTGGCCACTCAGGTCAACTTTGAACCCTGTGGGCGGGTGAAAAGCCCGTCCAGCGGCAGGCCTGTGCACCCGCCCAGACGGGAGCGGAGACATGTCTGGGCGGGCGCCCGCAACCGGTTCACCGCTTTGGCTAGGCGGGTCTGTGGACTAGGGCCGAAAAGCCCGCCCACGACGGGTCTCGAGACCCGTCTGGACAGGTGCCGAGACCCGCCCTGGACGGGTCTCTTGGGCTGGTGACTGGCATGGGGTACCTACACGGCTCCCGCTCGCATTTTTCATACCATAGATGATTGAAACATTCATATAACATTGACTCCACTACAGTTACATATATACTACTCCCCCGAGCTATGGTAGGGGACACATGCATCCCCATTGACAACGACAACACGGCCCCTCACCCGCAGGTCCCGAGTCGCCGCTCGAGACGTGCGCCGCGCAGGCACGTCAGAGTCACGGACGCCTGACTCAACTTTCAGCCAACGCACGCAACATGTAAGACAAACACCACATACCTGGTTGATTCCACCACAACGGGCACGGGCTGATGACCACATGCCGCGACTCCACGCCAGAGCCAGGGTTGGCATGCGAGTACAGCTAGTTGGTGCGCTGGCGCTGTGCATTCTTCAGCGTCCGCGTACCAAGATATATCGTCAAACTTACCGAGATTGCGGCCGTCAACGCCCGTGTCAGTCCTTGCGGAAGCGTGCCGCTTGTCGGGATCTCCATGTGCCGGCGGGGTAGACCTGTGCCGCTAGTCCCTTTCTCTCTCGCCCGTCCCGTCTTGGCCGACAACAGATACAGGTCCACATCCCCGCAGCCGCCGGCCCACGCGCCGAGCGGCCCGCGCTCGCGCGCACGGAAGCCCTGCGCAGCACCGGGCTCGACGAGCGGCCCGCAGTCCGTGTCCGCATCATTGCTCCTGCGCGGCGGGAGCACGTCGTCCAATCGTCCGAGATAGTGTTGACCAAACGGGCCATCCGGGCGAGCGCACATGCTTCGGCGGTGGCATCGAAGGCGCAGGTTGCGAAGGTACATGCGAGCTTGCGGCGATGCGCGAGATGGAAAAATCTGCAAGGAGTGTTGGTTATGACGTGACGGGGGAAGGGAAAGACAGATGGCAGGACGTGCGGGTCCGCGAGCGCGGCAGGGAGGGTCAACACCACCGAGCGGATTGTTCGACCCCCAACCGAGACTGACCTCGTCGAGGACAGCGTTTGAGCGCCACCCCGAGCGAAGGAAGCAAACCCTGTGACCGGCCATGCAAGCGTCGAGGGCGAGGGCGAGTGGGATGGGAAGAGATGGGCGCGGTGCTGGGGCCCAGTGCCGCGTACTCGTCCGCCAAGTAGGCCGCGGCGAAGTGGACCGTGCTCGTGATGAGCGTGAAGACGCCGTCGATGGGACGTAGGCGCGCGCACACGGCCAGCAGCGGCAACGACGCGGGCGCGGGCGGCGCCGGGGAGGTCTGTGGCCGCTGTTTGCGCCTCCCTAAGCGTGCCCCGCCATCGCCGCCGCCGCTCCACGTGCGTGATGATCGCACAAGGAGCACCATTGGACGTGTGCGATGGCTCGGCGCCGGCCTGCGAGCCTGGCGGGATAGGCGCGAAAGCGGCGGCGCGCGCGATCTGGCCGAGATGGAGCTGATAACCAGTAGCGTCAATCATCTGGTAAAGCGCACGTTGTAGCCCTACCTACAGCATTGAGAACAGCCACAATAGTCCGACGCTGGATATTGTCACACTCAAACACCCACCGAGGATGTGGACCGCCGGTTTGGGAGAACGCTCGCATGGCACTCATCCATGAGGGTTCACGTCAGCGAACGGGATCGCTTGCTCCTAGCTCGCAGTGCAATCCGGCGCGGGGAGGCCTGGATGAGCGGGCCATACGGCTATGGCGGATTGCGACGAGGTGGGGGAGGGAGGAAGAGAGCGAAGAGCGTCGGCGGGCAAATCGCTGAAGTCCCCCTTTCACGTGCAGGCAGATGACACCTTCGGACATGTCTCTACGCCCGTCTGCTCCGCCACCTCCCTGGACGGGCCTCTGAGCCTGTCCTCCTATCAAGCAGATCTCAGGTTGGGAGGACGTACAGGCCTAGCGACCACCCTGGACGGGCTTTTCACCCGCCCCGAAGGTTCAAAGTGGCTTGGGCAGAGCTTCTCAAGGCTCGCGACGCGTGTTGCTCCCCACTCCTATCATCCCGTCCACTCGCAGACAGCTAACGGATACACACCTACGCATCAACGGAGATTCAGTATGGCCAGGTTCTGCTCTTTGCCGCTGCATGTGACGCGTCATGATCCTGACCAGATCGCGCGAAATAGACAAAAGTCACTGCGCGCAAGTCAACTGTTCCTCCGCCGCACCTCAAAGGACCGGCTCTCAATGGCAAGGCCAGCACAGCCAGCGGCAGCTCTAGCGGCGCGGTCAACAAAGATCCGAGCTCGGAGGACGCCGACTCGGGTGACGAGACCGATCCTGTTCGTGTACGTGACTCCGATTTCCCAGCGCATACATCGTCGCTCTCTGATACTCACATGTGCAGGATGGCATCGCTCAGCTTCTCGAGGCTCATCATGATCACCTCGGCACGTTCGCCATCAGCCAGCCACATAATGCACCTACGCCCATGCTATCGCTGGCCGACCTCGGCACCATCGACCTGCCCCTCACGCCACGCGAGGCCGAGTTCATCAAAAGCGACTGTGACATGGATGCTGCGACTCCTGGGGCCCGGGAAATGGATGTGTCTCTGGTCTCATGCCAGAACCCAGAATGGAACACATGGCTCCAGAAGACGGCACGCGACGCGTGCAAATTGCTTGGAGTCGATGCTACCATGAGTCAGCCGAAGCTTGAACTGAGGAAGCTCGTCTTATACGAGACTGGAGCACGGTGCGTGACGCTACTCTTTCCATATGGTATCGGCAATCCCTGACTACGTTCAGCATCCCGGCCGCCGTCAGGTAGGGATGTTCAATCTCGGCTCGTTCGGATCACTAACCACAAATCCAAAAAAAAAACTAGCGAATCTGAACCTCGAACGTTTGCCCGCGTGACAGTCTTCCTCCCAAGCACATTCACAGGCGGCGAAATCCACCTTTCACTCGGCAAGGAGGTCAAGATCACCGACACGAGCGGAGTGGGCCCGATGAAGACGATCCTCATCGCGTGGCACATCGGTATCACACACGAGATGGTATGTCGTACCGCCCAGAACCTCGCTGCTATACTCATGACAGAGCAGAAACCAATCACCAGCGGCCATCGTTTGGCCTTGTTCTTCAATCTTGTGCACACCACTACCGCACCCAGGCCCACGCTCGCGACGGCCGATCAGACCATTTTCAACCTCCGCCGCATCCTTTCCTCCTGGTCCGAAGACCCACACAGTCTTCCCGACAAGCTCGTCCTCTTGCTCGACCGCACATAGCCCGAAGAAAAACTCTCTGCACGCACGTTTGAAGGGCAAGACAAGCGCGCTTTCGCACTGCTTAACTCCCTCGCCAGCGGGCTCGGCATGTGTCTCGGCCTCGTCAGCGTCCTGCACAAGCAGAGCGGGTCTGGGACTGACACCACTCGACAAGGCATGTTCGACTCGGGCGAACCATGGGACGAGATTGAGGACATGGGGACGAACATCGATGACGTCGAGATGGAGGAGGTGGAGGAAGAGAGCACGACGATGAACCAACTCGTAAACGTCAAGGGCAAACTCATCCGTGCGTCGATCGACTTTGACGACACAAGAGAGACGATCCCGCGTCTCGAGGGTCTCTTCCGCGGCAAGGCTCACGACTACCAGGAACGGGAGGATGCAGGCGACGTGAGTCTCTTTCGTCGCATACAGAGGCACCACGAGCTGACTCGTACACAGTTCTGTAGCCCTCTTGATAGATGTAAGTGCGTCTATCTCTGACCGAGCCTGACCCTCACATCGCACGCAGTCTTTCGTCGCACCGCTCTCGTAATCTGGCCGCGCTGGGGACAGTTGGGCAGAGGCAAGGGTGCCGACAGACGTGTCGCATACGCACTCGAGAAGATCCAGGCGTCCACGAGCCTGCAGCCGACGTCGAGTGAGGCTGAGCTGTTCGACTACCTGACGGCGGCCGCCCAAGATCTTCCGAAGTCGATGTCGCTGAAGGTGATGTGCGGAGCTTCTTGTCGTTGGAAGGATCGAGTGTGCTGGGAATGGAGCCTTGAGGCGTGTGCGGGCGGCAAGTCGGAGTATCTGGGCATCGACGAGCTCGCGACTGCCTCGACTCTCTTCGGCTTTGCCTCTCTGACGACAGCGTAAGCATCTCTCCCGCCCCTTTCCTGTTGTAGTTGTCTCACGCCGCCTGATAGGATCCGAGAGTTCATTTTGGCCGACCCAACAAACAGTACCCGCTTCAAGCATCTTGCACAGATCTTGGAGTGGTCGCACTCCTCGGGAGACGATGCCCTCCGAGCTGAAGTCTCAGCGTTTGTGGCAGAAACACGCCCTCAAATCTTTTTCTCCATTCGACCTCCAGCAGCTGCAGAGATAGAACTGCTCATCAATGAGCCAGGAACTATTACGACTATGCACGAAACTTTAGGTTTGGATCCATTCTATCTTCCGATCTTCGCTATCTGTTACTCTTGCAGTCTTGTACCTCAACTTCTCAAAGTTGCCACCGCTAAAGTCCTGAATGCCTTCGCCACACACATCCGAACGGCCGCTCCCACTTTGGCTGCATCTACAGCACAGTCCGCCATTGTGGACACTGTTCTTGCTGAGCTTCTTGCTGGGCAAGTGAGGAAGATGAACTACTTTTCCAACGTCCAAGTTCGTGAACCTGTTGACCCGGACGTGGAGGTCGACTCGGACTAGGAGCTTTTGGCCTCCCTCAAGCCAAAGCCAAAGCCGAAACGTGGCTCGCCCAAGATCGCTCTCGACTTCATGAAGAAGTGCATCGATTCTGGCCATCCAGGTCTTGCACCCGCCGTGATCGAACATATGCTAGACATGGACGCACTTTCTCCTCCTGAAGCTCAATCACGAGCAGAGCAGGTTCTTCTGCCCCTCAGTCTCCTCCTAGTTGCGGGGTCACCCGTTCGAGCCGTGCTATCAGAAGATCTTGTCCTGGATCTCGGTCGAAGGGCCGTGGATCTCTCTTTGGAGGGAGCCCACGCGCAAGGAGGAAGCATCACTCGATCACCATTGGCGCAGATACTGGATGCCGCAGTGCAGAGTGGTAATCAAGACATGCTCTCTGATACGTGAGCATCCCTTTCAGCATCTGATTTCCTTCCGCTATTCTGAAACTGAATCGCAGCGTGGCATCGCAGCTCAAGGCCTTGCCTTGGCACGAAATCGGATGGAAGGCCGTGATCGAAGAACTGCACTCTCGTCGCCAGCAGGCACCAGCTGAACTCTATCAGACCGCTCGTCACGCTATGGTCGACACGTACGCATCCAGGGCTTTGGTCACATCAGACCGTTACACTCGTCAACTCAGCCCTGCGTTTGTGTTCTGCTACGAAATGGGCGGATCTGCCTCTCTGCGATTGGTAGTACAGCGAGCATTGGATGGCAGCGGCGACTCTGCGCTTGCAGTCAAGGACGAACTCGTGCCTTTACTCAGGGAGCTCATTCCTCTAGCGAAAAAATATCGCTTGCCTTTGTCCGCTGAGCCGTTTGCTTGGGCGATCACCCAGATCATGCTGGTCTGGATTACTCAGGTCCTTGGCCCATGGCCTTCAGAAACCGATGTCGTCTCGAATCTTGAGTCTACTCTTAGCTCCTACAACTGCGACTGTGCCGACTGCTCGCAAGTGAAGCAGTTCTTGCGTTCGGGCCGATCGTCTTTCAAACTCGTTGGCGTTGGTGCTGAGAGGCGGAAGCACGTTGAGAAGGCCCTCTCTTGGCAAGTACGTCAGTTACTTACAGCTCGACTGGTTGATAATCGCCCTCAAGGTCTTGAGGTATGTGCTCAGTATCCGTGATAGTAGTTTCTACCTTCTCACCCCGGCCCTACGTGCCTCTGATCACAAAAATGGATGCAGCCTACGCCCGCTCAGAGTGGCCTGAGAAGCAGAGACTGGGCTACTCTCTTCTTCTTCACAGTCTAGGTTCCGAAGCTGTGCAGAAGCAAACGCTGGGGAACGACGACAGGAAAGTCGTCAGCGCTCTCGAGGGGGAGCAGACCTCTGCAACCACAAGCTCGAGCCCTGCGTTACAAATGCCCAACCATATGTTCAACGGTAGTGCTCGCAGGCTCCCGGCAAGCGCTCCCAAGGCATCCCTCAAGCGCAAGCCTGACGAGACTATCGTTTTGACCACACCCAGCCCTGACGCAAAGAGGAAGCGATGAGTGACTGGCCGTGTTTGCGATGCATCCCTTGCTTGAACATCATACTCTACTATCCACTATACTTGGTATACTTAGACCATGTACCATATCTATCTTGCAATATCTTGATCGCACTGGGTAGTTCATTTTTGATCGGCACCAGCGTTCGAGCGCCTTTCGGGACGGGTGAAACTCCCACCTATGAGTTGGCTGTCGCACACGTGGCGCCTTCCCCGCATACTCTGCCGCCCTGATCACGTTCGGGGGCAGCTCAATCTTCGGGTAGAGGTACAACGTGCTGGGAAGTGTGCTCAGTCGGTCCTTCATAGCCTACGTGCGCTTACGCACCACGTAGATCGTGTCCGTGGCCTTCATGACTCCGCCGTTGGCGCTTCCCCCTATTCCCTCCCTCCCAACCCGCGTTTCCCCCTCCTCCTCGCAACCTCCGCATACACACATCTCCTCAGACCTTCCCGGAACCCCTCCGCCCCCTCGCGCCCAATCACGTCCCGCACGCCAGCACAGACAGATGATGCGCCGCGAGGAGCGCATGCGCCGACATCTCGTGCGTGTGCAGCAGGTATTGTATGTACGCGCGGCTCGCGGGGACCTGTCTCTTCTCCTCCGGTGGCGGGTCCAAGTCGCTGTACGAGAGCACGCGCGCCGCCGGAGAAGGCGCGCACGAGCTGCACGCGCACCCCGCCGCAAACGCACCAAAGCCGCGCGCGAACGCGCCCGCGTACAGGTTGTGTCTCACCGCCCTCTTCACTCCCGTGCTGGACGGCGTGGGGAAGATGAAGTCGAGTGCGACGCCGTTGTCGACTGGGTGCTGGGCTGGGCCCACCAGACGTCGAAGATATCGATGCCAACGGCCGCGACGAGCCCGAGGATCTCGTGAGGCAAGTGTCCGGAGTGCACTATGCGTGTCTTGGAGGTGGGGAGGGGATGAGGGAGGCGTGTAGGAACGAGACGAGTGCTGAGAAAGGGATCGGCGGGGATGTCAGGTCCGGTGCGGATTTACAGGGGCCTAATTTCGACGTTGAGGATGCCGACAACTTGGGTGTGCTTTCGGCATGGACGGCCATCCGGAGCGGGATGAGGTCCTACATATATCCCGCCACGCCCTTCAGCGGGGTGATGATCCGCGCCTCGCGATTTCACATGCGCCCCACGAGGTAGTGCGTGCCCGTTCGCCCGCGCTGCTGGTCGTGTGCGCGAACACGGGCGCGACGGCGGCGCGGCGGCCGACGCGAGCGACGCCGCGCCGAGTGCGGGGGCCTGTCCGAGAGCGCGATCACAAGCTTCCTCGCCCAGATTGGCATCAACGCCGAGCGCCAGCACATGAGCCATGAGCCGGCGCACTACGCGCAGGACTGCTGGGACGCCGGGATCCAGTCGTCGGCGGGCTGGGTAGGCTGTGCGTACTGCGCGGCGTACAACCTGTCCGTTCATGCCAAGCGAACTAGCGCAAGCTTATCTGTGAGCCTGGCGCTCAAAGAGCCGATCTTGACCGAGAAGGAGGCGGCTGAGGTCGATAAGAAGGTCATCGGCAAGGCGCTTGGTCGTGGAGGCGCAGTGGTGCAGAATGTCCTCGAGGGGATATCTGAAGACGGCCTCATCAAGATCAAGGGCGAGCTTGCGCAAGGGTATGCAGCAGCTTCATTGTCCTTTCATGTAGTTGAAACCCGGGCCAAGGTCCGGTGTCACTATGCCGCAGCAACAGGCGCCTCTTGCCTCTTGCCCCCATGTGGCCAGCGCTCGCGCAGATATGCCCTCGATGGCATCACCATATTTGGACGGATTGATTCGACCGGCGGCTTCTAGCGGCCCAGTCTCCTAACGTAGTGGTAACCCGTTACAACCCATATGAACACTAGGCCGGACACGTTTCGGATGGCATTCCTCTGGTCTCTCTCTCTCTTAGATCTCGAGCTCTATGCTCAAGCATTTCCTCTCCTCTCCATATATGTACGGGACTGAAAGACAGATGTGGATTTAGCGCTGGGGTGTTTGCTCTATCTTAGAATTGAGAAAGGCCTGGTTCGTTTGCCACCGGAGCCTCCTCTAGGATCAAGAACTTGGAGGTCCGCATGCCAACTTTCTCCTGTGCGTTGCTCAGAAGAACAAGTCAGTTAGAGCTTCGCCATCTATCACAGTCGGTGTGGGTTGATCGGCCATGAACTTTCCGTGCTTGTGTATGGTTCTTTGGTCATCCAGTTTCTGTATTTTGAGAAGTACAAGGTGCTTTACATCTCGCTTCTCGAACCCCTCGAAGAACGGAACAGCTGAAGGTCTGGCAACCGCTCCCACGACACAGTAGAGTACACCTGAGACACTCAGAGATCAAGCCTCGGTCGTCAGTTCCTCTCTTCTGGGTCGCTGCGCATAAATAGCGCCTCCAAGCTCATCTCATCCTCATCCTTTCCTTGGACATGGGCAGAACATACGCCCAAAATGAATTCTCCTCGTTCATCATACAAAGTTGCAAACCGCCTGGACTCTTGTAACACAAAGTGCAAAAGCGAGGACGAAGAAGCGAAAGACGGCAAACAAACTCGAACACGCGATTGTGACACCACCTTTTCTCTCGCCATGCGCTTGCGACTCACTTCACGCACCCATGTGAATATACTGCGCCCATCGTCTCGGATCCAGCTCTTGCGCTCGTAGCTTCTGCACCGCGCCGTCGAACGCGTACGCGACCGTGTCGACGTCGATGACTGGGTGCGACATGACTTCATCGTAAAACCACTTCGCCATCTCCGGACCATCAATATCGCTCATGGCCCTAGGTGCATACCATCAGCTCCAATCCATCCTGCGCGCCTTCTTTCTGGCTTACCACATCGTAGCCACGACACTCTTGAAGCCCGCAAACAACATCGCCGCTGCGAGGTGCATGACCTGATCAGGCTGCTCCGCATCGCCCTTGGCCGTCTCGCACGCAGAGAGATATGCGAACCATGGCTGGTTCAGCTTGACGTCCATGAGCTTCTTGATGGTTAGCTTGCCGTCACTGAGGTAGAAGCCACTGTCGAGGGCGTTCGCTCGTTCCTGGATACCGTGACATGCGAGATGGACAAAGCTGGTAGAGCGGATGCTATCCGCCACTCCTTCTATGGTCGCTCCGCTGGCAACCAATTCGACGTTGTGCCCGAACTGCGTAGCTATGGCCAGGTTCTGGACACACTCGAGTTCCTTCTGGACGTTCAGTAATGGATTCATTGTTTCGTGAGACGAGCAGTCCTCGCCCACGAGCAGCATCTGCACGTCCCCGCGTGCAATGGAGGTATCACTGGCTTGTGCACGAAGAAGAGCGGAGATGGTTGGGGTGTACGATGAAACAACGTAGTCAGAGCATGTGACTTGGCCAGCCGCCAGGCCGGTGTAGATTCCAGCAGCATGCAGGGGCAAGAAGGTAAAATCGCCGTTGGCGCACCAATGCAAGCGAGGCCGAGATCGACCGATCGCTTTCTAGTAAGTATCGTACATTAGCTTGAAGGCGTAGGCGTGCTCAAGAGCACATACCTCAAGCTTCAAGTGGTCGAGTATAGGCTTGACGATCTTCCGCCACATGTTGGCCAGGACCTGGTGCGAGCCGTGGTGAGAACTCGCCGTAGTTTTGCGCATTTTAAGTCTGTCCTCAGACGTGGCATCCCTTGTATCTGCTCTGCTTCGCAGACCCGCTTTCTGGGCAGACTTACGAAGAGACGCGAGGTCATCGAAGGTGATATTGAGAGGAAGTGTGGCTGGCTGTTGATCGACTGCACTCGGCATCACTAGCGCAAACGCATGGCCTCGAGCCGCAACAAGCACAACCACTGGATGCTCATGAGCGGCCTCGCGAAGTGTCTCATATGTGAGTCCGAGCATGAACCGCTCCAGGCCCGGCCTTGCCCGGATGTTTCGGAGTATGGACTGTATCTGACCGTTCTGCTTGTGCCGGAGATCCTGATGCTGATGCAACGGCCCATCAGATTCTGTCCGCATGGGCAGGGATATTGCACGCAGAAGATCCTGCAGCTGTGAAGCTAGCTCGGCTGGGGCACCTGTCAATCGAGGGCTCCGTATGTTTAGAGCCTGGGTCCAAACCACCCCATGTGCTCCATCGAGCAACTCGACGGCCTTTGAGGGCTGCTTGTCGAGTAATGCGGCAATGCAAGCATCAGAACCTATGCTACTGCTGGATTTGAGGAGCTGAAGTCGAGATGCGGTGTCGAGAACAAAACCGCCAATCATGGAGAGCCGCTCAATTGTCTTGGTGTAGACAGTCACGAGAAGATGTATGTGTCCGGATGTCCACGCGTCGAGATGCATCCAGAGCTTCGAAAGGCAAACACTGACGGATGAAAGGAGTTCATGAGCACTGTCTACCTCATCATCGAGTGACTGATGTAGGTAATGTAGTGCTTTGGAGATGGAGAAGAGAGGAGTGTTAGGGATCAGGTAAAGCAGAGTCAAGGCCGCGAGTGAGCGCCAGGCTTGAGAGGAGCCACACAATTGCAAGCCTTGTGTCAGTAAATCGATGGCCTCGTCGAGCAGGGCTATCTCGCCAGTCTGACTGTAGCGCTCGTGAAGTGAGGATGCTAGGTTTCCACTCCTCAACCCTCGATCAGGATGACCATCGGGACACAAAGCCAGAGCTACGCGTTTGAGTGTGATTGCCTCGTCAAGCAGGGCCGCCTCGCCGGTCTGCTTGTAGCGATCGTGAAGTAAGGTTGCCAGGTTTCCACTCCTCAACCCTCGATCAGGATGACCATCGGGACACAAAGCCAGAGCTTTGCGTTCAAGCTCAATTGCCTCGTCAAGCAGGGCTGCCTCGCCGGTCTGCCTGTAGCGCTCATAAAGTGAGGATGCTAGGTTTCCGCTCCTCGACCCTCGATCAGGATGACCCTCGGGACACAAAGCCAGAGCTACGCGTTCAAG
Organism: Limonomyces culmigenus; assembly: GCA_002233555.1. NCBI lineage: Eukaryota > Fungi > Basidiomycota > Agaricomycetes > Corticiales > Corticiaceae > Limonomyces > Limonomyces culmigenus. The sequence continues at coordinate 509 of LCTX01000298.1, read as the reverse complement.
CTCAATTGCCTCGTCGAGCAAGGCTATCTCGCCAGTCTGCTTGTAGCGCTCGTAAAGTGGGGATGCTAGGCTTCCGCTCCTCGACCCTCGATCAGGATGACCATCGGGACACAAAGCCAGAGCTATGCGTTTGAGTGTGATCGCCTCGTCAAGCAGGGCTGCCTCGCCGGTCTGCTTGTAGCGCTCATGAAGTGAGGATGCTAGGTTTCCGCTCCTCGACCCTCGATCAGGATGACCCTCGGGACACAAAGCCAGAGCTTCGCGTTCAAGCTGAATTGCCTCGTCAAGCAGGGCTGCCTCGCCGGTCTGCTTGTAGCGCTCATGCAGTGAGGATGCTACGTTTCCGCTCCTCGACCCTCGATCAGGATGACCCCCGGGACACAAAGCCAGAGCTTCGCGCTCAAGATCAATTGCCTCGTCAAGCAGGGCTGCCCCGCCGGTCTGCTTGTAGCGATTGTGAAGTGAGGACGCTAGGTTTCCGCTCCTCAACCCCCGATCAGGATGACCCT
>LCTX01000297.1:0-14422 GCA_002233555.1 Limonomyces culmigenus | reverse complement strand
GGAATGCGTCGCCAGTCACGGAGCGGATGTGAGGAGCACAGGATCGCCATCCAGGTCCGTTTTCTGTTTCTGTCGATCTTCACAAACCGGATCTGACCTGCTTTTCCAGATCAACCAAAAGTACCACGAGCGGCATATCGACCGCCTAGAGGTCATTGACCTAGACTACCAGGAGTATACCATAGAATACGCTGACACCCTATTTGTACGATCTCACAATGCATGTCGCTTTGTCACACTCGGACTTTTGTGCTCACGACTCGAGGCCACCCTTCAAGAGCCCATCAAGCTTCTGCCGCCGCTCATCGTCCACCTTCACTCCGACCTCCTTCATGGACTTTGCAAGCTGAGAGAGAGTCACCCTTTCTTCCTCGGCTTCTGATAGTGTCGATGGAAGTGTGCCAGGGTGTTCGTTGAGCATCGGGCTCAGCACATCAATTCTCCATCGACGAAGAGCAATGGCCTGCACGCTGATGAAGGGAGTCGCCTCAGGATCCGTGCTCGCCTCCGCGCGGTTGAGGGCCTCTTTCCAGGCCACGCTTTCTGGTTGCATGTCTGCATCGAGCTCATAGTCGTCGATGAGAGCGCGGTGTTCGCACGCCAAAGTATAGTCGTGTGGTGTCATCGTCGACGATCCGTCATCCTTCGGCACGACGAGCCACCCTTTCCCCTCATCCCGCATTCTCCGGGTGAAATGCCTGTCCAGGTAGGCCAAGAGGCGCCCCGATTTGACTGCGTTTTCCTGGAATGGTACGTAGAGCGCGACGTACGCGGTCAACATCTGTGCAGGCGGAGCACCGGCTAGACGCGCGTGTAGCTGGGTACAGAGGCTGCCGAAGTATGCTTCGAGCATGGCATACAACCTGGGCGAGTAAGAGTGCGTGTCTCGCCGGAAGGGGAGAGGCGGACTTGGAGCAGGAGCAGGGAGATCGCTGGTGGTTATCCATGAGTAGACTGCTGAGTACGCCGACGTCCATGTGGCCGGAGTCATCGCAGATTCGGGCGCGTCACCGACGATGTCGTCCGGGAACACAAAGAGCTGATCAAGGGCGGTCTGGATGTGCGCCCATGACTTATCGCAGTCAAAGGGTTCACGACGAGCGGGGGGCATGATGGACATCCAGTGCATGCGCGACCACTGTTCCAAGCCTTATCTGGCAGTGCGACGCACCGCCCATAGCATCTATGCTGTGCTGCATAGCTTCGGATCTTGACCATGGAAGGATACGAGGGAGCAAGATGATGGTTCTATTACGCTGCGATCAGTATCCGGCATCGGCAAGTTCGCAGAACCATGGCTGCTGGTCACCATGACGCGGGTCCCTGGCGGCTTCTCGCCATGACCTGCCAAGACGAGGCCGCTCCACCTCCTCTGGCTCGAACTTGGCGTATACCTACTACACAGTGCTTTGTGTACCTCAGAATAATCAAGGATGGTATGACATGTAATTTTGAGCCCTCCGAGAGATTGTCAAGACCCCCGTTCTCGCGAGAGCGGTGCACCCGTGCACTTCACCTCTCCCGCTTTGACCTCTTCGCCGTTCTCCGGACATTTCGCTCTGAAAAACACAACGTCAAGTTGATGGACGTATATATCTGCGGCCGGAGCACTCAGTGTCGCCGACTCCGAGCTCGCGTGCGCGTTCGACTCGGTAGTCAAGCGCGCCGGCCGACGTCCGTGGGTGCGAGTACATCATTTCCGCCGTCACGCGCTAGTACTGGCTACTTCACCCCTCATGTACGCGCTCTAATAGGACAATGCGATTGACCTCTGGGGCGTCGGCTACGTGCTCGGCGGACGCTTCGCCGCGCTCCTGCAGTGGTGCACCGGCGGCGAAGCCGGGCCCGCGGCCGCCGTTGCGTCGTGCCGACACTTGCTGTGATTCGAGCGATCAGCGCAGGGCGTGCCAGCCACGCCGCTTGCTATGCTCAAGCTGGTGCAAGGCGCACGCGCAGCGCTTGCCCGCTGCATCCCTAAGGCAGTCCTCAGCGACGCGCACACCGCCATCACACGATGCGAGCCGCACGTTGGTCACTGCGCTCTTCGGCATGACTGGTTGCGCGCGAACACTCGTGCTCCATCGCGGGCTTGCCAAATCCCCTTCCGCACCGCAAGGTTGCGATGCGGGCTGTGCGCCAGCCGTGGTGATCACAACGCCGTCTCAGCCTGCAACGCTGAAGCGCAGGCGCGGGGAGCGATGGCTACCTGATCGAGCACCGCCTGCTGAGCTATGTTGGCCTGCGATTTGTCTTTGCCCGTGCGCACGTTCGGATGGCGCTGGCCGTGCCCAGTACTTGGTTCTCCGCGCCGTGTGCCTCTTCAAGGCTGTTGGCCCATGCGTGAAGCAGCTTGACCTGAGCAGGCACACAGAGCCACCCAACACTGTACTCCGCAGGGGCGCGGGAAGGAGAGGTAATGGCCGGTGCGGGAGCTGAGGCACGGTGGGCGTGTCGGGTGAAAAGTCTGAACCGACCGGGGCAAGCGCAAACGCGTCCTCGAGGACGAGCGACGGCAAGCGGCCCCTGCGTGCGCGAAGGATTTGCCGCGCACGCGAGGCGGGGTTGCGGCCGAGTCGCGGCTGTACTCGAATGAAGGTGGCCGGGGCCCGGGCATAAGGTTTTCGGCTGGAGAATGGCAACAGTAAGGGTTGAATGGCGAAGAGAACCAGGTGGAGACGTCTATAAGGAGCGGCGGGAGTGGGCGTGCCGGGCGAGGCCGGTGCGCGGGCTTCGAGCAGACACGGACCGCCCTAGCGGCGGAGTTCCCATGGGTGTGGGCGGGATGGCAAGGTAACGAACGAGCCGAGATGTGGGCGGGAGAGGATGTAGATGGGCGCGTACATAGCGAGCGGGGACGTATGCGGGCGGGGACACAAGCGGGCGGGGACACAAGCGGGCGGGGACACAAGCTGGAGGAAAAGATCAGTATGGGAGTAATGCACAACGTCAAGTACAACGTACCGGAGATGCGGCCGGGCACCACGGTGTGAAGCTGAAGGCTGGTGGGTGAAGAGGTATGTGGCTAGCAGCCCGGTGTTCCAGAGCGCGTCAACCTCAACAACTCGGCTGTATCCCGGGTTGGCTCTGTGTCGGTGGACACCGTGGGGTAGCAAGACATAGTCAACGGCGGGGTCGACCACCGTGGTCCTCGTTGGGTGGCTGGCTGAGCTGCATATGCGGCTCTGCTGGCAGAGGACAAGGAGAGTCGTAAGGCGCCGGCTCGGTTGAAGTCACTTGTTTACCTGGGTCCTATGTGCACGTCTTTTCCTCTTCCCCAATCCACGACTGTGGCTTTGCCTTTACTGCCACTGTACCACTACAGATGAATCATGGATTATTCAAGCTTGTGTCTTGCCAAGTTTCTTGTGTGATCAATCATGATCTCGACATTGGGTATTGCAATTTCTGACTGGATCTCCTTGACACTCTTGTAGTACATAGCTCATTGCACGGCGTAATTATCGTCCTCATCAGCGTACTCCTCCCCATCATCAGGATGCGCCGCCTCTGCGCCTGCCTCAGCAACTTCTAGGTCGTCATCGTCATCACTTTGGTCTGACCCAGACCCTGACTCGTCGTTGCTACCGCCATCTTTGCCCCCGTATGCGTCTTTGTCTACCTCTGCGTCGTTGTCAACCTCCTGAACCGTTTCCTCGGCACTCTGAGCTTCAATTTCCACGCGCTCAAGTGCATCGACCTCCGCTTCTGTAAGTTCGGAGAAGAAATTAGCCTCTTCGTCAGCCAACTCCTTGTCCTCTGTCATTAGGTCGTCAATGTCGTACACGATGTCCTCGGTGCTGTGCTCTATCTCAACAGTCAGCATTCTAACACACCCAATTATAAACAATGCTGCTTGCCTCTACCAGTGTGATCTGATGGGCTTGGCGGCTCAGACTTGTCTTCCATGCTGGGTGACTTGCTGCTGGCAATGGAAGGCGCCTTCGAGGCACTGGCACTCGAGCCTGCTCGCGCCGCTGCAGCTGCCTGCGGTATTGAAAGTCCGACGTGCCGGTAGAACAAGTCCCTGTCAGAAAAGCTGCAGCAGGGTCAGATCTTCGGTGATAAGCCATAGATGTCATGGATACTCACTAGCCTACATAGTGTAGCTTATACTCGGCCAGGATGGTCTCTTCAGGCCGTGCAACGGAGGTATGGTGCAGCAGTGTGGCTTGTCCGTGATGAAATGCAGGCAAGATGTGCACACCGCGAATGACTTCGGCAGGGTCCAAGAATCCGAATGCATCGAGACGATCTTGCGGGTCTGATGTGTCAAGAAAGCCGATGCGAGGCAAGCGCCAGCGACAAGTGGCGGTTGGATCAGGAAAGTACCGGCGAACATGCAGGAAGTCAAAGGTGCGCTGCTGCGTTTCACCAGCCAGCTGCACAATGACGTGATAGATCCCAATCACTTGAGCATAAGTAAAGTCGCTGACATCCTCGCTGGTGTAGTCAGGAAGCATGATATCTGCGTGCGAGCGCGGGTTGACAGAATCCTGCTCCCGGCGCAGGTAGCAGTCTGTGTAGTTGAAGCGCACAACCCAATGCTGATAGATGGTGTCGCCCAAGATGGTGAGCTTCAGCCTCTCGCTGCGCTCGTATTCTGTGTCCAGTCCTACGTATGGCACATTGTAGATTCGATCAAGCAGATGGTTCTTGAGCTTGGCCTCAAAGCCCTGTGCTTTGATGAGAAGCTAAACTTGACTCGTGATCAATCACTTACAGCCAAAGCAGGGTTGTCTGGTTGACCCACAAGGCAGTTGTAGAGGTTGATCGAGTTTCGGCGCTCATTAGACATTGAGTAGCATGCGTTTGGGTTGGTAGGAGGCAATGCATTGGTAGATTTACCCTTACGTGTGGACTTTGGTGCAATGACAGCCTCCATCTCAGCACAAATGGCCTCTTTGGACGAAGTGTTGACGTCAGGTGCATCTTGTGACAGCTCTGCCGCCTTGATAAGATTGCCCATCTCACGGAGTGAGCGTGTTCGGGTCTCGTGTGTCGATATCTGGTCTGTGAAGCTTTCCTGCTGGTTGGTGCGGCTGTACCAATCCTTGGCATTGCGATGTTGTTGCTCTCCCTGTGTTTAAGGAAGCGTCAGAGCTGCGACAAGAGGTTTGCACGGAAACTTACAGGCTGTGTCAATGTGTTGTCGCTTGTCCCAATGGTCTCAATCATGCGAGAATAGCTGCCGATCGAGTGGGTCTTGAAGGTTGTCAAGCTGAACATCTTGACAAGATCATCTCCATCTTCACCCGGAACCCGCTGATTGGGCTGCTTTCCGGCCTTCAGGGCGCGTTCTGCTGTTTTGGCCTTTCGGCGTTGTCGAGCTTGCTTCTCCTTGGGCGTCTCCTTGGTCTTTATCTTCGCTGTTTCGCGCTGGAAAACCCGGAGGAGATGGCCCAGCGTGGTCGTGGTTGTGGTAAGCAGGTCGACAGAAGACTGAGTATGAACTCGGCCCTTGCCAAGCGCGTGCCAAAACGCTTTGATGAACAGAAGGTCTTGCACAAGGGTTTCGAGTGCTGGCTTTTCAGCAAAGAGTCCCTCAAACACAGGCTGAGCGACCTGAGCATGGACGTAAGTATGGTTCTCAACACATCTGAGCAGTTCTCCCATACCTGAAGGTTATTCTCATAGTCTCGAGCTGCCATCTTCTTTTGGTCCGACGTGTTGCCTGAGAACTTGCGGATCGTGTCGCGCCCAAATGTAGGAACCTGTCTGTATCTGAGGGGAAAATGAGATGTTGATCTTGTCTGGAGATTGAGACGCTCACCGCTTGTTGAGAACAGTCACGAGCCGTTGCCCAAAGAAGTACAAAAGGCGAATCAAATGATTGAACAGCGCCTTCCAAGTCCCAAGTTCGATCTCATGCAGGATATCTGGCACAAGCATCTGATGAAAATCGAAGCCAAGCTGGCTTAGATTGGCCGAGAATGCATTCTACAAACACTCAGCTCAGATCTGCCGGTGCATGACGAGAAACTTGCCTGCACAGGAAGCCACGAGAATGGCTTGAGAGCGTTTTCGACTGCAACTGAGCCTAGAGCACGTCCTTTGTTGAAGATCAAGTCCCAAACACGAGTGAGTACACCCTGGCGGAAGGGATTGTCAAATCTGAGCTTGGACCGCCGCTTGAGATCAGACACAGTCCCGATCGCGTCAATATAACGCTTGTGCGTCCAGCAACGAGGGCATGAAAACTCCGAAAAGTAGCGGATTGTTGCAAGCAGGACCATGAAAGTTGTTCAGTTAGATTCTATGCATCATACCCAGGAATCAAACTTATTTCTCAGGATAGTCGGCTGAGTACGTGAAGATGCGCAGGAAGACCAGACGAGTGATTCCATCTGCAAACTTGATTGGCACACCATTGAGCCAAGCGTCGTGGAAAGGCTTGTCCAGTAGCAAATGCCAGACGCCGTGCATGATGCTTTGCTTCATGTAGCGCAACAGATCTTTTGATGGCGGCTTTCCTGTGAGGTCCTGGTACCAGATGTGAAACTCGCCCTCTTTGAACTATAGACAAGTCAGCTCAGGCATTGGGAAGCACAGACCAAGAGACAAACCTTAGGTAAGTAAGCCATGTGCTGAGCCGAGAACGATGTTGGCTTGTTGCGAATCCACTTTGATATGTTGCCGAAGAACATGTAGATAGGCCAAAGAGAAGCGCTGCCAAACTGAGCCAAGTGAGTGCTATCTGACCAAAGCATGATCGCTGCAATGACGATTTCCAGCGCGGTCTTGCCCCTCTGTGCATCTCGGACTCGCACGTACTCGTCGTACATGGCAGACGCGTTGTATACCTCTGAGTAAACAGGCTCTGGCCCTTCAGGCCCTAGCCGAAAGACCTTGAACGGAGTCAGGTGCAGAGTTTCCATTGATACCTGAGCAAAGTATGTCTTCATAGTCTCGACGATGCTGCGCCAGTGCACGTCCTCGACAGTGTAAACATGCTTCTCAGTGCGATGCTTCTGTGTAAGTCCTGTGACAGGAACATCAATGTTGATCGAGCCAGTCATCCATCCATCCTCCTCAGAGAACATCGAGTCAAGATGATTGAGCTCCCGCTGCGAGCTAAAGTTCACGATGGATGGATCGTCTTTGTCGATGCAAGGGAAGACATTCCTGACGAGATCATCGAGCATCGCCTGAGATGGCTGCTTGTAACGATAGAACCATGACAGTAAGTGGTAGACCGATGGAGAGATGCTACGCCGAGCTTTCCCGAGAAGAGATTGAGTCATACCCGTGTACCACATCTTGTTGGCAGAGGGAGGAGAAGCAGCCAGCCCAGGGGCATCGCACTTGGCCGCAAGACCAGCAGAGCTATCGGGATCGTGCGTGGGCTTGTGAGGATACTCTCGGTACAATCCAAACTCGTCCACCTCAGTCCGGTAGATCTCAGAAGCTGGCTCTTCAAGCATGCTATTGTCAAACGATCCAGGCATGGAAAGCGCAGGGGACGGTTCGCGAAAGCCGCTTCCATGACTGCTAGACGGGGTTGGTGATGCTGGAAGAGGAACCTGAACACCGCGAGTTTGATGCGGGACCATGTCCTGAAATCGGCGGTTTGCGAATCGAGTGCGGCCTGACCGGGTGGGATGTAGCTGCTCGCGTACGAAAGGTGCGGGATCCTTTGTGGTACATGTAAGTATGGTAGAACAGAACAAAGCGCTCGCCGTGCACACCTGCATAACGATATTGTCCTCAATTGGCGACAAGGAATTACGAGGAGGTTCGGTCGGCAAAGGCGCATTGACAACCCGAATGTTGTGAAGAGCCTGATTGGCAGCACTTCTTGTCCTCTTGATGACGTCGCAATCATTCATATGGCGGGTAAGCCGTCCTTTGTCACGATACTTCGCGCTGCAGTTGCCATATCCGCAATACCAAGGTTTCACAGCGTCGCGATTAGCGTCGAAAGGCATCTGTAAGAGCAGGAGAGCACAGAGTAGCCAGTAGATCAGAAGTCGCATTGGGCCGTGGCCCGTTGGCCGCGCTGCTGCTTGTTTCAGGATCCCACACTCGAGCTTATGTAGGGAGGACTGGGGCTGTAAGCTACACCGCCAGCATCTGGCACGAGAGCTACCACATCTGCGGTACAGATAGTGATAGATCTCTGCCATATGCCTAGCAGCGCAACTCTCAGCCAGAAGTCGCGCATCCACAGCCTATATGGCTGTGGACAGATGGCAAGCAGTCGGCCAAGGTGCACGAAACAATGAAACCCATCTGAAGGATAGCACCAAAAAGATCACAGCCCATTACCGGACCGCTTCGCATTGAAATGAATCAGATCAAGATGTACAGTCGGCAGTCCAGGGATCAGAGGGCTGAGCGTGATTGAGGTCGAGGGCAGAGCCATGTGTGGCGTGCCACTGCCTCTTTTGGACGACGCGATTCCTCGACGCGTCGTCCCTCGCTCTTAGCCCACTACCACCATCCCACCCGCTGCTGATCCCTCGCAGGCGGGGCTACACCAACCATGGCCGCGACAATCGAACCTTCGCAGTACACCGACCATGCAAAGACGCTGCTATCTGGTCTCAAGCAGGATTGGCCAGACACGAAGGGCGCGCCCAAGCCTGAGTGAGTACTTGCCATAACCGACGCATACACGCTCTCATAATCTACAGGAAGGACATATTACGCGTGCTGGAGCCTTATCTCAAGACCGCGTGCGAGGCGGCGCGTCTGGGTCACCCGTTGTACGATCCGAGGACGTGCCTGGACCTGCACGTCCGAGTCGTGCTCCTCCAAGGTTTGGTTGCCCCGGACTCGCCCATACACAAGGAGAAGATGAACGAGATGTGAGTACGTTGTTGAAGCTTTCCATTCTAATGCTTACTCTTGGCCGTATAGCATGACTTCGGACGGCTATTCCACATACCTCAAAGTCTTGCCCTGGTTCCGCCGCCGCCACTCCGCGTTTGACGAGACGATGCTCGTGGTCTCAAGGGAGGGACTCATGGAGGCTTTGGGTATGAAAGTTAGTCATTTCTTCGCCGCATATATGCTACATCTAACATCTACTACAGATGCGGCACAAGATCAATGCCTCTCGGTCCACTGACCTCCACACGTCCGGGTTGTGTCTGTCTCAGTTCATCACTGCTGCACAGACCTACTATCAGCGCCCGGCAACAAGTGTTATCTTCACCATGAAGAACTTCGTCCAACGTGGCTTCGGGTCGGATGAGTGCGGCCGTCTTCTTGTCCCACGAGCCGACCGCGACTTCTTTGACAAGGATTCCGAGGGGTTAGTGAGCTCCTTCAGAATGCTGACTTGATTTCATAATTCTTACCACAGGTTCCGAGCGAGCGTCAAGGAGCGAGAGATCAAGATCTCCGCCGCTGAGATGGCTTCGGTCATGTATTCCGAATCCCCTGCATATGACTACTACCTTCCGCTGAACGGGCTCTTTCTTGGAACTCTTGTTGTTCGGGTTCGTATGCACATTTTTTTTTTTGATCAAGCCAGCTAACCACTGAATAGACTCTGATGCGAATTTATTTCGATAAGGATGCGGCGACTGCCGGGTCCTTTGCGCCCATCAGTAAGCCAGCTGTGAACTCACTGGCTCACAAGTCCCGTTACGACATCAAGGACATCTCGCGGGGCATGCTCACCCACTCGAGTCTGATTGTAAGTTTGTCCTCCTTCACGAGTAGTTCAGTTACTGGTATGTTGAAAGCTTCGGACAATGCTCTCGTCGGTCAAGCAGCTTGGTGCTGCCGACGGCGCGTGGAACGAGCACGAGCACGTCGAGGCCGTCGAGGCATTGTTCGATGCCAACCCGGCTTGGGCCGACTACACTTGTCTCGTTCTCACACGGTCTGTTCACCGTCATTTGGGCGCACACATACTGACTTAAATCTAGTATGATCTTGGGAGGCCGGCTTCCAGAGGAGGAGTTGTTTGGCCCGGCAAGCGAGGCGACTGCTCCTGCCACCAAGGATGATACCCTCGACTTGGGGGATGTGCCTCGTGTGCCCGAGGACAAAGACCCTCCTCTGGGAGATGACGAATTTGGCATGGTAAGAAGCGATTTCGACTGGTTCGTCATATGTTTGGCTAACCCTTCTCGAGGACGAGGACCTTGAACAGGATGTGCCGCAGTGTGATCGCAGTACCGTATGTACGGTACTATCGTTCTTTTCAGTTGATCTGATCATGCTCGAAGATGGACAACGGCCCGGCTGATCCCAACTTCGACATCGAGGATGAGCTGGTGCATTCATCGCAGGCCGGATCTCCTCCGCCGTCAAGTTCTTCGTCGAAGCGCCCTTCACCTCCGGCACCTTCTCCACCGGCCTCTCCTCCGCCGGCCCCTTCTCCACCATCAAAAGCAAAGAAGGCGCCGGCAAAGCTGGTGTTTCCGACTCTGGCAGGCATGTTTCATTGACTATTTGACTCAAACATCGACTGATACATGCGTAGCACGCGTGGACCCGTCTCTGAAGTTGAAGAAGAACATCGCCCAACCTGCCCCAAACAAGAAGGTTCCGGCGCCGCGGGGCACTGCGTCAGCCACCAGCACTGCATCCAAGCAGCGCACAGCTACCACGTCTACAGCTAAGGCTTCGACGCAAAAGGTTTGTTATTGCCGTACCACGGTCTTCCATCTCGCGCTCAACTCTCTCACTCTCACGCAGGCATCGCCTTCCGGTGCAACTGCGTCCGGCGGTACCGTCTCTACTGTCAGTACCGCTTCAGCGCCCAAGTCCACCGCCTCGGTACCCAAGCCACGTCCCGTCGCGAAGAGCCGTGCGCCCGTCGCTGCGCCCGTATCCTCCGCCCCGCCCGCTTCCACGCACGAGCTGACAACGGCGACCACTGCCTTGGACAAGCCGGCGTCGACTGCGACCGCCGCGAAGACGAAGGAGGCTCGCGTTTCGAAGAAGTCGAACATCGCGCTGACACAGACGCCCGTGCTAGCACCGAAGAAAGCGCCTGCGCCTACGCCGAAGAACGCCCCTGCCGCGGCAGCCGACAAACCAACCGCCTCGCGACGTCCGCCTGCGTTAGCTGCCGCAACTGCTACGCCCTCGGCCTCCGAATCACCTGCAGTGCGCACGGCAGGGCGTCGCAAGCGACCCATCGGCGAGGTTCAGCAGCCGGCCGAGCCTCCGCGTGCTACTCGCTCGCGTACTGCGAGGACGTGAGTGATCGAGTACTTTACCCGCGTACTTGCTCATTCCTCGCCGTGCAGCTCCGGATTTTCGTAAGGACTAAAAGTCCCATCCTCTCGACACTCGACTCGACTGCCGGCTACCCATGTTTGACGCTTTTCTGCTCCTTCCCGCTTTCCTTGCACTCTTGCTCTCCTGCTATCATTTTGCTCACTATCAGATGTATTATGTTACTACTGTAATCTAATGGCCGTGTGGCCGGTTTCCTCCTCCTGTCAAGTCCTGGTAGCCCCCAAACAGACCCTAGAAAGCGATCATGGCTGCCGGCTACCATGCTCAAGCTGCCATGACCTGTCAGGAGTTGCCAAGTCTGACCATGGTAGCTAGCTGCCAGGACGGGTCGGGAGGCCCAATCATGGCAGGTCATGGTGAGAAGCTGCCATGAGCAACCAGGGTTCGGCGAACTTGCCGATGCCGCCCAGTGCAGCTAGTTTATGTCCAACATCCGCTCAAGTCTCCGTCTCCGTTCGTCGTTGGCCTTGATGCCGACCTCCTTCATTGACCTCGCCAGCTGATGTAGCGCCGATCCATCGTGCTCTTGTACGGAGTCCGCACTTTGAACCCTGTGGGCGGGAGAAAAGCCCGTCCAGCGGCAGGCCTGTACACCCGCCCAGACGGGAGCGAAGACATGTCTGGGCGGGCGCCCGCACCCGCTTCACCGCTTGGGTGGGCGGGTCTATAGACTAGGGCCGAAAAGCCCGCCCACGGCGGGTCTCAAGACCCGTCTGGACAGGTGCCGAGACCCGCCCTGGACGGGTCTCTTGGGCTGGTGACTGGCATGGGGTACCCATACGGCTCCCGTTCCTATTTTCATACCACAGATAACTCAAACATTCATACACATTGACTACACTACAGTTACATATGTAGTACTCACCAGATCCAGCGTGGGAGACGCAGGCACGGCCCGTCACCTGCAGGTTCTCAAGTCGCCGCTCGAGATGTGCGCCGCGTAGCCACGTCAGAGTCATCGATGTCTGACTCAACTCTCAGCCGATGCAAGCACCATGTAGGATGGGCACTACATACCTAGTTGATTCACGCCGCAACGGGTACGGGCATGGGTTCGCCCTTGACGACTACATGTCGTGACTCCACGCCTGTGCATTGGTTAGCATGCGAGTACAGCTATTTGGCTGTGCATTTGTCAGCGTCTGCATGCCAAGATACATCGTCACACTTACCGAAGTGAGGGCCGTCGACGCCTATGTCCTCGCGCCGTGCGCACATCTAGCCCTTGTGGAAGCACGTTAGCATCATGCACTTCTGGGGGATTTCCATGAGCCAGCGAGGCGGACCTGTCCTGCAAGTCAGTATCTCTCTCACCCGTCCCGCCTCTACCTTGGCCAACAACGGATCGAGGTCCGCACCCGCATCCGCCGGGCCAGCGTCAAACGGCCCGCGCTCGCGCGTCCGGAAGCCCTGCGCAGCGCCGGGCTCGTCGAGCGCCCCGCGGGTCCGAGTCCCCTTCATTGCCCCTGCGCGGCGGGAGCTTATCGTACAAGAATGTGTTGACCAGACCGGTCATCTAGGCAAGCGCACATACTTTGGTGGTGGCACCGCAGGCGCAGGTCGCGAAGGTACTTGGGAGCTAACGGCTGCAAGGATCTACGAGGGGCGTTAGTTGGAAGGCGACGGGGGAAGGGAGAGCCAGACAGACGGTAGGACGTGCGGGTCCGCGAGCGCGGCAGGGAGGGTAGGCAGGATTGTTTGACTTACAGCCGAGAACAACTTTGTTGAGCACGGCGTGCGGGCGGCACCCCGAGCGAATGAAGCACACCCCGTTGCCGGCCATGCGGGCGTTGAGGACGAGGAAGAGTGAGAGAGAGATGGGAGGAGATGGGCACGGGCTTAGGCCCAGCGCCGCGTATCCGTTCGCGAAGTAGGCCGCCGCGGAGAGGATCGTGCTCGTGATGAGCGCAAAGACGCCGTTGATTGCTCCTAGCTTGCAACGTAATCCGGCGCGGGGAGGCCTGGATGGGCGGGCCATGCGGCTATGGCGGGTCGCAACGAGGTGGGGGAGGGAGGAAGAGGGTGAAGGGTGTTGGCGGGCAAATCGCTGAAGTCCCCCCTTCACGTGCAGGCAGATGACGTCTTCGGACATGTCTCTACGCCCGTCTGCTCCGCCACCTCCCTGGACGGGCCCCTGAGCCTGTCCTTCTATCAAGCAGATGTCAGGTTGGGCGGGCGTATAGGCCTAGCGACCGCCCTGGACGGGCTTTTCACCCGCCCCGAGGGTCCAAAGTGCCGCCGAAGGGATCAAATCAGGATTACCCTGTAGAAGCGGCTCCAGAACGTCGACCCTCCAATGGCGCAGTCCCAAGGCCTGTGGACCAATGAAGCGGACAGTCTTCGGACCTGAGCTTGCCTCTGCTCGGGTGACAGCCTCCTTCCACGCGGCGTCTTCGCGAGTGACGCCATGGGCGAGCTCGTGCGAGTCGAGAAGTGCACGCTCCTCGAGAGGCTGATAGGCCTTGAGGGCCTTTTCCTTGTCGTTCTTCGTCGACATTGGGAGCTCGCCGACCCATCCTCTCCCCTCCAGCCGCTCACGCCCAATGTGATGCTTGTCCACATAGTACATGATGCGTCCAACAGAGGTCATGCCTTGACTGAATGAGCTGTAGAGTGCAGCGTAGTCGCCGAGCAGTCGCTCCGGTGAAGCGCCGGAGAGGCCCATGTGCAGCTTTCCACCAAGCTCAGCAAAGTATGCCTTCGTTCGGGCGTATAGACCGGGCTTATTGTTCACACGGCTGGCGGTGGACCAATCATGGATTGCGGAGTATGCAGTCATCCATTCTGCGGGCGTGAGGGCGGGCGTGGACCCATCATCGGGGAAGGATGATAGGCGGTCTAGCACGGATTGGATCGTCACCCAGGCCGCTTCGCGGTCTAGGGGAGCTCGGGGCATGGTGAGACGGCAAGATTGGACAGAGCATGCGCTCGACTTCAGTCAGTCTTATCCATCGGCGGATTGGGTTCAGAATGGAGCTGTACCGCCCGCAGTCTAATCAGGCGGAGAATAGGCCCCGGACACACGTCAATGTACGTTCGACAACCTAGCAAATGGTCCTAAGTCGCGGTGAAGCCATCCTAGATGTCTGTAATACAGGTCGCTTAGACTGGGTTTCAAGGTGGACGTCAGAAGAAAGAGGGATACAGATCACGTGCGATCCTACTGCTCTTCATTCAGCAACCGGACAAGCTGGCGTCTCTCGTCATCCGCCTTCATGCC
>LCTX01000294.1:11073-64402 GCA_002233555.1 Limonomyces culmigenus | reverse complement strand
GAATCAGAGCCCTTCATTGAGTTTTACAGATGCAGAAAAGAAAGCTGTAAGAATCTCAATGAACCTGTTCGACAGAGTGTCGGGCGGCGGCGGGCGGCGACAGCCCGCCCGTCGCAATGCTTCTCCCACAGACGGGCGGCTTTCCCACAGCGAAACCCCGCCCGAGATTGTACATTTTTCGCTGACGGTAAGAAGCAGCGGCGTACCGATGGCGAGTTGCAGCTTCCCGATGGCGAGCGCCGCCCGTGCGAGCGGCATACCGACGGGTTTCCATGTGTACAAGACCCACCGCTCCATCCAGCTCATCTTTCCCACATAACACTCACCACGCTTATCGACAAGATGCAGTCTAAGATTCTCATGATCGGTGGCTCTCGCAACATCGGTTATATGAGCGGTCTCGCTCTCCTTGGTGAATACATGTCTTCCTCTCCAAAGCGCAGTGATGCTGACCTATTTAAGGTCATATAGAAAAAGGGAGCACTGTTACCTATCTCCTCCGCAGCCCAATTGTCTTTGAGACGAATGTCAAAATTCAGCCTTATGTCAAGTCTGGTCAAGCCAGGCTGGTCAAGGGCGACAGCCTTAACGAAGCTGACGTGGGCCGGGCCTGGGTCGAGGCTGGACGAGGCGGTGCCCGGGACGGTCATATAGATTATGTCTTGTCCACAATCGGTAGGTCCTATCACTGGCTTTGCTTGTGTATCCTGGCTGATGATGGATCAGGCGGTGGGAGCTTTTCGCTTACCCGTGGACTGTATATCGACCCTCCAGACCTCTGCACGCGTGCCATGCGCATTCTGCTTTCTTCTCTCCCGACAGCGCTCCGTACGCCTGGCTCACAGCCGCGCATCATATGTGTGTCTGGAACAGGTATAGGGTCTGCCGGCCTGGCCTCGATGTCGATGTTCAACTGGCTAGCCTCTATCTCGTTGCTCCGCGCACCAAGCAGAGATAAGCTCGGACTCGAAATTATGATCGCACACGTGGCAGGACGCACCAGCAAGTGGATCGACCCCTCTGATGACGCTGAGGCAGCGATCCTACCGACTTGATGGCAAAGCGCAGCTGGCCTTCCCCAAGTCGGGTCTCTGCCTGACGTCGTTCTCATCCGTCCAGCATTTCTTACGAGTGCGCCGGTGACGGAGAAGTATCGAATAATAGAGGGACATTGTGACAAGAACTGCAACTGGGTGACGAGGGCAGACGTCGCCCATTTCGTCACGGAGCGAGTGGTACCTGAGTGGGACAGCTGGAAGGGCAAGGCATTGTCACTGGGTTCTTGATCATTATCGCTATGAATCCTGTTGGGATCTAGAGTTGCATAATATGGTATGAGTCTGCGGCGACATGGGCTTATACCCAAGAGTACGAGGCGCTCACCACGCACTTTCACAAACGTGCCCTTGGCTAGCAGGAAAGGGTCATATCACATGCGAGTGACCGAGAATGGATAACACGTGATGTAACCCCGAGCTCTTGTACATCTGTGGTACGATTGTATCGGGAACGCGTTGACTAGATCGGTGGTAGGTGCACGTGCGAGTGTCCAGACATCTCGGTCCCAGAAAATCAATTCCTAGGAGAACCGTCGAGTCATTGATATCCATTCATTAACAGAGTGAGTCTGGGATAGCGAGGCTGAAGCGAAGTCCGCTTAGACCCAGTGGAGTCGTGCTGAGGCAGCTGTGCTGTGTCATGGCGAGAACCAAGATGCGAAGTGGCGTGGGCGAGGACCGACTCACCTCTTGCCGAGATCGTCGCTTGGATGTTCTCCACCGCCCACCTCTTGTTCCTCGCGATCTTCAAAGGCTTAGCTAAGCCATGAACACGCAAGTCGGTTGTGCTCTGCTATTTACCTATTCGCCGTCTCACGCGTGGTGCCTATCGTCCAGAAACTGCCGGCATACCCTCCTCTCGCCGACGTCGATCGGCTCGTGCGAGTAGAAAAGAAGGGCAACACTATCCCAGTATATGTCGAGCTTCCGGCAGACACGCTTACGCCATGCATGGCGTACCTTCGTATTGCAAAGGACTCGACCCACTCGTTTTTGCTTGAGTCCATCGTCGGAGGGGAGAATGTTGCGAGGTGGAGCTTCGTCGGCGCAGGTACGAGGTTGCTCGTCTTTCTTCGCCTGTCATAACGTGCTGAAGCAACTCCCATAGACCCCGTTAAAGTCCTTAAGAGCGGCCCACAAGAGGAGCACATTGGCGATCCGATGACACTCCTCTCCTCCGCGCTCTCCGCACATCGGTACATCCCCATCCCTTCACTCCCGACCTTCACGGGTGGCGCTATCGGCTATGTCTCGTATGACTGTGTACATCACTTCGAGCCCGCAACGGCGCGCACGGATCTTGCGGACCCGTTAGGGATCCCAGAGGCAGTCTTCATGCTCGCGCACACGCTCCTCGTGTTCGACCACCTTTTCCAGACCGTACGCGTCGTATCGCACGTCATATGCCCCGAGGATGCCGACGAGAGCACACTGAAGGGTCTGTACAACGATGCGGTGGCGCAAGCAAGGACGCTGGCCGGCGTCCTCGTTGCACCAGGCCCGGTCGCGGACATCCCGCAGGGCCCGATCACGCTTAGGCACGAGGCAGTCTCGAACGTCGGCAAGGCAGGCTACGAGGGTTTCGTGACCGCGCTCAAGGAGCGCATTCTCGCGGGCGATATCATCCAGGCGGTGCCGTCCCAGCGGCTCGCACGGCGGACGGACCTGCACCCGTTCAACGCATACCGGCGCCTGCGACAGGTGAATCCGTCGCCGTACATGTTCTTCCTCGACGTCGGCAGCCACCAGATCGTCGGCGCGAGCCCCGAGACGCTGTGCCGCGTCGAACGCCGCCGCGTGTTCAACCACGCGATCGCGGGTACTATCCACCGCGGGAAGACAGACGAAGAGGACCGCGAGCTCGCGCGGCAGCTCAGTGGGAGCGAAAAGGACCGTGCGGAGCACATCATGCTCGTCGACCTTGCGCGGAACGACGTGAACCGCGTGTGCGAGCCCGAAACAGTCAAGGTCGACCACTTGATGAAGGTGGAAAAGTTCAGCCACGTCATGCACCTTACCAGCCAGGTCTCCGGGATCTTGCGCGAGGACAAGACAAGGTTGGTCAAGCCCCGGTGCTAAGATCAGCTCGCTGACCTGTTCGGCAGGTTCGACGCGTTCCGGAGTATCTTCCCGGCAGGAACGGTCTCAGGGGCACCTAAGATCAAGGCCATCGAACTTGTGGGGTCTCTTGAGAAGGAGCGAAGGGGCGTCTACGCTGGCGCTGTGGGCCATTTCGACTTTTCAGGCGATGATATGGACACCTGCATCGCCATCCGCACGATGCTCTTCAAAGAAGGCACAGTATATCTCCAGGCCGGAGGCGGCATCGTTTATGACTCTGTGGAGGAGGACGAATATGTCGAGACGGTCAACAAACTGGGTGGCAATGTACGTGCATTGGAGGACGCAGAGAGTGAGTTTCTCGCCTTGTTTGCTTGGCTTTACGCTGGTCCTAACGCGCTTGCTTGCAGGGTATTGGTATGATATCCAGAACGCTGACAAGGCATAATGGGAGGAGAGCATTAAGCATTATTGTATGTAAATCTGTCCCGAGTGCCCATCAGTCATCGTCCTCGCTGCTCTGCCGGCCCGTCCATGGTCCCTCGCCCCGCTTCTCCCGACCAATGTTCATACCCTCACGTCCAGCAATGCTCAGCACGCCCGCGACAAGCTCGGCCGTCCGCGTGCTCTCGTCGTTTGCGGGAATGGGGTACATGACGATGCGTGGGTCGACGTTGCTGTCGACAATACCGATAGTGGGGACCTGCTCTTGGGCGCACTCGCGGATCGCGGTCATGTTCTGCAGCGGGTTGAGAACGACGACGAGGTCGGGTACGACCCGGGTGCGCTCGAACGCGTGAGGGCCGAATCGCTGGAGCCGGTTCGTGAACGTCCCAGCAGGCCACTTCTCGCCCATGTGGAAGCCCTGCGGGCCCATCCGCGCCGCCGCACGTGCGACACACGGCCGGAGGTCCGGTCGGGTGCCGAGAAAGAGGACGGTGCCATCACGGGCGGCGACCGCACGCACGAGCGACGCGGCCCGCCGGAGGAGCGGGAGAGTCGAGTCGAGGTCGATGATAGTGATGCCTGCGCGGGTGCCGTACGCGTATGGGATGAAGTTTGGGTTCATGAGCGAAGTGTGGTGGCCCATGTGAGCACCAGCGGCAACGAGGGTGGACAGCGTAAGCTGCGACGGCTTGGGCGGCGCGTGCAATGAGTGGTGGGGTTGCCAGCTATTTTCGCGAGTCTGAGTAGAGCCAAACTCGGACATCAGGCCAACTATGTAGCGTTTCTTCCGTCAGCATAGCCAAGGATGAACGTATTGAAGGTGACCAACCGAGCGACTTGTACTCTTGCCGACGCGTCTGGAATGCCAGCCAATCCTCCTCCGTCCGTGGCGTAGTGTTCTCTCCATCGGCCAGTGGGCTCGTGTATAGAGTCCTGAGATGCTTCGGTGGGGTTAACGTCCGTCGCGGGCGCGCCAGAGCCAACAGAGAGCGCGCCCTGGACGTTGACGCGACGGAGGAAGCCATGGCGAGCAGCAGAGTAAAGTGTGGCGCAGACAGAAGTCCTCAATTCCGCAAGCGCTCACGTGTTACATAAGCGCCTACCCAAGATTTTTCGCCTCGAGGATCGGTTCGCAACTCCTCCTCCTCCTCCCCATCCTCCTCCAAAAACTCCATAAAACATGTCGGCTGAGGACCTCTACGACGGCGCCGTTGGTATCGACCTCGGCACGACCTACTCGTGAGCTAGATCTGCTCGGCGATCTGGATGCACAGTGTTTTGACGCGGCGGCATCGTTAGTTGCGTCGGTGTCTGGCAGAACGACCGTGTCGAGATCATCGCCAACGACCGTGCGCCTGGATTCGCTTGCATGGTCTTGAGTGGACGCTGACATGTGCTTGGTGTGCAGAGGGCAACCGCACAACACCATCATATGTCGCGTTCTCCACTGAGGAGCGTTTGATCGGCGATGCGGCCAAGAACCAGGCCGCCATGAACCCTCGCAACACTGTCTTCGACGCTAAGCGTCTCATCGGCCGCCGCTTCGAGTGAGCAGGATTTATCGCCAACCCGTTCGAGTTTGTTGGGGCTGACACTGTGCAGCGACCCCGACGTCAAGAAGGACATGACCCACTGGCCGTTCGCTGTCATTGAGAAGGATGGTTCGCCCCTGATCAAGGTCAACTACCTCAACGAGGACAAGACCTTCACGCCCCAGGAGATCTCGTCCATGGTCCTCAGCAAGATGAAGGAGATCTCTGAGGCCAAGCTCGGCAAGACCGTCAAGAAGGCCGTCGTCACGTTCGTCTCGCTTTCGCAATCCAGAGTGATACCTTGAACTCAGTTGTTCTCATCTAGCGTCCCTGCCTACTTCAACGACTCCCAGCGTCTCGCGACCAAGGACGCGGGTGCGATCGCTGGTCTTGACGTTCTCCGTATCATCAACGAGCCGACCGCCGCCGCCATCGCCTACGGTCTCGACCGCCAGGCTGAGGGCGAGAAGAACGTGCTCATCTTCGATCTCGGTGGTGGAACTTTCGATGTCTCGCTCCTCAACATCTCCGGCGGTGTCTTCGCGGTGAAGGCTACCGCTGGTGACACCCACCTTGGTGGCGAGGACTTCGACAACACCCTTCTTGACCACTTCAAGAAGGAGTTCCAGCGGAAGACAAAGCTCGACATCTCCGAGGACCCCCGTGCGCTCCGCCGTCTCCGCTCCGCTTGCGAGCGTGCCAAGCGCACGCTCTCCAGCGTCGCCCAGACCACCGTCGAGGTCGACTCGCTCTTCCAGGTTTGTGTGTTCTACTGCTTCCGCGGGTTCCGTCGCTGATAAGACTCCAGGGCGAGGACTTCTCCGCCAACATCACCCGTGCCCGTTTCGAGGAGATCAACGCCACTCTCTTCAAGTCGACGATCGACCCGGTCGAGAAGGTGCTCAAGGACGCGAAGATGGCGCGCGAGAAGGTCGACGACATCGTCCTTGTCGGTGGCTCCACCCGTATCCCGAAGGTCCAGTCGCTCGTGTCCGAGTACTTCGGCGGCCGCCAGCTGAACAAGTCGATCAACCCCGACGAGGCTGTTGCGTACGGCGCCGCCGTCCAGGCCGCCATCCTCACCGGCATGACCTCGGACAAGACCGCCGACCTCGTCCTCCTCGACGTCTCGCCGCTCTCCCTCGGTGTCGCCATGCAGGGCGATGTCTTCGGTGTCGTTGTGCCGCGTAACACTCCGATCCCGACCAACAAGTCGCGGACGTTCACGACCGTCGAGGACAACCAGACCACTGTCACTTTCCCCGTCTACGAGGGCGAGCGCACCCAGTGCCGCGACAACCGTCTGCTCGGCGAGTTCGAGCTCAACGGCATCCCGCCGATGCCCCGCGGGCAGGCCGAGCTCGTCACCACCTTCGAGGTCGACGCGAACGGCCTGCTCAAGGTATCCGCGATGGACCGTGCTTCCGGCCGCAAGGCGTCTATCTCGATCACCAACTCGGTTGGCCGCTTGTCGTCCGCCGAGATTGACCAGATGGTCAAGGACGCGGAGCAGTTCAAGCAGGCGGACAAGGAGTTCTCCGCAAGGCACGAGGCCAAGTCCGACCTCGAGGCATACATCCACCAGGTCGAGAGCACGATCACGAGCCCGGAGATCGGCATGAAGCTCAAGCGGGGAGCAAAGGGCCAGGTCGAGGCCGAGCTCGCACGCGCGCTCGAGAAGCTCGACATCGAGGACTCGACCGCGGACGAGCTCCGCAAGGCTCAGCTCGGCATCAAGCGCGCGCTGCAGAAGGCGACCGCTGGTATGCGCTGAGTGCCGTGGCTCGGGTCCTGGTCTGTTCGTTGCTATCTCCCTTCTGTTGCATGGTCTGTTCTCTCTATTCGCTGCGCGTGTCTTTGTCCAAAATGTGCACCATCAGTGTATGCCCTGCCCTGTAAGCGTGATGTTGTACGTATATAGAGGGGATGTTGGATTGTCATGCTCATTTCACTCTCTTCGTGATGGTTGTGGCAGATCAACAAAGCCGCAAAACCTCAGACCCTCATCATGTGACCGCGTTAGCTCTTTCCATGGGACCTCACTCTCGTTCTTGCTCCGAGCTCACTCTCTGTGAATCGACGACATGAAAGATGATACGCCTGAACTGAGGCGAGTGCACCTACTATGTTGCTAGGTGCACGTTCTAACCGCCGCTTTCGAGATAGAAATGATCTCTCATCTCTAGTCAATGACTTCAACCCCGAGGAGGACATAGGCATGGTCACTGCTACCCAGGCTATCATACATCGATTCCAGGATATGCAAGAGAATGAGAAGCAGGCCGCGAGAGAGAAGTTGAAAGGTCCGTAGTTCACACCCCTGCATGTCGACTTCCGAGCTAACGCGTTTAGTGTCGCAGCACTTGCAGGTGCTCGTGATGCTGCTCGGCTCGCTGCGACGCGGCCCGCAAACTTGCCTACCCCAGAGGAGCATGTGCAGGCCATGGAGGAGCGTCAGCAGGATCGAGCGCGTCTCATGAAAGTGAGCCGCGCTGGAGACGCACTACTCGCGAAGCACCAGGACCGTCTGCGCAAGCTCCACGAAGAGGAGATGAACCTGGAGCAATCTGACTTTGCAGAAGAGCATGAGGTAAACGAGGCAGCGTAAGTCCACCCTCTTCCTTGCACACTTGTCACTCAACAACTGTTCAGTCTCAAACTCGATGTCGCGAAACAGATGGGCTTTGAGCCCATAGCAGACAAGGACGGACAGATTCTAAAGATAATCATACGTACGTCGGTGTACTCCCATACAACCCTTCCACTCATCATCTCTCTTCATCAGGATCGCGTAGTGGCGATGTCCACAGTGTTGACGCTCCTGCCAACGAGGCATCTCGTACGGCCCTAACTCAACAGCTCTGGGAACTAAGATCATCATGACACGGTTCATCTTTCCCATATATCACCATGTATACATACAACTCATGCACATGTCTTACTTCAGAACTTTTGTACAGGCCACAGATCGTCCCCAAGGTACGTGACTGTCTCGACACCGACACCTTTGTTCACCTTGCGCATCTCCTCCGTACCCAGCTTCGTGATACCGACCCCAACGGCGTGCTCCTTGCCCTCTGCAAAGATAGCAACGGCCCGCTCTGCAGGGACAGCTTCGTTTGCTGGAGGGAGATAACCTCCGGCAGATGTCATGCCGGGGCACATCATGTGTGCGCCAGCGAGCAGGAAGCGGATAGCTCCCCTGTCGATGCCCACCTTCGGTAGTACCGTCGGATCTAAAGGTAGCCATATTTAGTCTGGCACGACGAGTACAGTCTTAGCTGGACGTGCATTTGTGTACGATCCGGAGAGTTGGGTAGAAAGGACCATCGAAATGTTGGAAGAAGATAGGTTCACCACCGACGGTGTAGATCGAGAGACGCTCTCTGCTATGCGTGCAACATTATGAGCGCGTAAAATGAAGAGATCAACACGGTATTCACGCACCACTTCACATGGACCAAGGATTCCTTCTTGGGCCAGAGCTGCTCAAGAGTGTCCACGTCCAGCTTCCACTGGCTGAGTATAGACGCTCGGATAGAGCGTTGGATGGAGGATTTGACGGGCGTTTGGCCACTGACATCCTCAGATGAGTGAAATCTAGTGCCAGAACCTCATGAGGAACGAGCAAGATGTGCAGATGGGCCCATCGCACTTCTTGAACATGACGGAAGGATGAAGAGCGCGATGCGGTTCACGTGCTTGACGTCTCTCTTACCACCATCATCATCCCTTCACATGCTGGGAATACTCTACACGGTCACGCTCTGCTGGATATGTGTACACGGAGCGCAGCTGTACTTCGAGCGGGGCTCTGGTGCATCAGACCTCTTGCCGCAAGCACGGAGAGCTAGGACATACTGGCATTCAAAGTTCACATGGCGCAGCGTAGAGGTGGTCATAAAGCCTCTAAACATCAATGTCTCATCTACCAACCTCAACGCATTATACCATCGGCTCGAGTCGAGATTACGATCTCAGAGTCTCGCGCCTCGTTTCTGGTCAAGATGGGCGACGCGAGTCTACGACGTGGGCGTTGGCCTGGGCGTTGTAGGACAAGTGTCTGCTATCGCCCTTGTGGCTTTCACAGTATTACAACTGGCTGTATCGCTATTTACCTCCCCAACCTCTTCTCAATCGTTGGAGCCGTCTTCTGTAGTCCTTGCAACTCGTCTCAGACGGCGAGTGGACGAAGTCGCCTCTGCTTTTACCTCTAGCTCGCCGATTACAGGCACCATTTTTTTGCAACCCATAGTGAGCCAAGTCAAGAGAGATAGCCAGATCTCCTTATTCACAAAGTGTAGTAGATCCCTGGTGTCACCGTTCCTGCGTGGCACACATGGCTTATCCTTATGGCATTGTTCGTTGCTCAAGTCATCCATGAAGCCGGACATTTCATAGCGGCGGCTTTGTACGTAGGCAAATCGTCTGAGCTTATTATTCAATTCCTGATCGCCGTCAGGTGCTCGGCTTCCATTCATTCCGTCGGCGCCTCGTTGGTGGTGGTGCTACCAGCTGCGTTTGTTGCTTTGGATGCGTCATCACTAAGCATACGAACCGAAGTGGAGCAGCTTCGGGTCATCGCTGCAGGAGCCTTTCACAACATTGCTTGCTACATCGTGCTCATGGGATGTGCATGGTCTGGGCTGGGCCTAATCGTCATGAAAATACTCGGGTATGCCAATACATCCCACTATGGTCTGGCGGTGATTGGAGTTGAAATCGTTAGTACTACAATCATATGACGTCAGCGTACTCATGACGAGACACAGGCTTCTGGTCTTTCCTTTCACCTATCTCCAGGATCCACCATCGTTCAGCTGGACGATACCTCGTTGATGACTGCAGATCCCCTAGCTACTTGGACAGAGTGTCTTCTCGACGGACGCAGTGACTCAGAAATCCTGGGCTGGTGCGTAGAACGGACACAGTACGAAGGTATGAATGACGGTGTGCTCCCAATCTCGAGTTAATTTGTCTAACAGCGCAAGGCTCCCTCTGTTGTCAGTCGCAGAAAACGGGCGTGACTCTTCCCGAAGCACCGGTGTCATGTTTTGTGCCTATAAAGGAAGGCCCCCTCGACCAGGCCTTAGGTCACTGTCTCGATCCAGTCCCGATTCTTTCCCCATCTCGCCATGCCGTTGTCCCTATCCGGTGCAGGAATGACTCCTCGTGCACAACTACTCAGGCCTGCGTCACTTCGGGTGCACACGAAAAGCTGGTGCGTATCACAACTCGGCAGCCGTCGTGGGACTCTTCTCTAGGAGAAGAAACTCGTGTCATTTTATGGGATGGACCCCGCGACGAGATTTTCGAACAAGGTGGGTAACAGGTTCGATCGTTGCTGGATATATACTTGATGACTCATATCACGTATACAGTTAGCGTGAGCACATACTTGCCTCGGTACAGTTGGCTTCCTCCATCTTTGCCTTCCTGGATATCAGTCTTCTTTGAGTACGTTGTGCACTATAGCCTCATCACAACCCTCCTCACTCTCTCGCAGATACCTGAAGCTCATATCGCTCTCCCTTTACTTCTTTAATCTGCTTCCACTTCCCTTCTTAGATGGCGCTGGGCTTACGTCGTTGCTCCTCGATCGCTTACTACGTGGAGAAGAATTACAACCACAAGCTCGTATGCTGGATAACATGGAACGGGCACAAGGTCACCTCTCCTCGCCGACCCATCATCGTTTGGGAGTCAGAGACAAGCGTCGTCTGGGAAGGATCATCAGCCAGGGCACCCTTGTCCTCGTTGGTTTGGCAGCTATCTTAGCCATCTTGGTCCCCCTCCAGTCGTCTTGATAGTGGTCACGCTGTCAAGATCCATGCAAAGTCTTAGGTGCAATTCTAGTATACAAATACAGTTTATTTGATGCAATAACAAGACGACAACATTTCCAGAGATTGCAACACAGCATAGGTCCCACGTCCAAGCACACCACACCCTAGAGGTCATCGTCCCTGTCTTCCATCTGCGAAGGCTTGAGCATACCCGGGATGCGCGAAGCCATCTCGCGCTCCGACACCTCCTTTTCCTTTGCCTCGGCTTCCTTCTCCTCGAGAAACAGCTCAGCGTTGTCGCCAGCGGAGAACTCCTTGAGCTGAATGAGGAAGTCGCGAAGGGCGAGCTTGAACCGGTTGATATCATGGTGGTACTCGGCCAGGTTCATAACGAACTGCTGTACTTGTGCCCTGCGATGAACATAGTAAGCTACATACCTGGTATGAAACCAGAACAAACGTACGGTGACACGTGAGGGAATGCGTTCTGAAGGAGGTTGGCTGTGTACTGGCGAATGAAGACTGGGTTCGTCATACTTGGGTCTGTAACCTCTGCCGGGTTGAACAACGGCACGCCGATAGCGTTCGTCTCGACCAGCTGTACAAGACGAACGAGGAGGACGCTCTGCATCTTGAAACCGCTCTTGTGGTCAGCGTCGGTAAGAACGAAGAAGGTGTCCTGAAGGATGGGCATGTAAAACGCCTGGAAGAAGGCGTTGCAGACAGCAGGATCGCCAGCGCTCGCAAAATTGTTGACCACATCGACACACACTGTACATCCGCGGTCAGCAATCTTGGACAGAATGAACGGAGAAGGGCCTTACGAGACAGTCCAAGATCAGCAATGTCACGCATGGTGTGCTTGATGGCCCAGATGGTCGCGTCGATGAACATCTTGAACATGGGTGGAGGGATGTTGAGCAGAGCTGGTCAAAAAGGAGTAAGCACAAGAACATTTTTCGATAGAAGGCCTAAGATTCAGACCAGGGAAGCAGTTCGAGTTGATAGCACGAAGGAGACGGTAGAGGCCACCACGGTGCTCCGGGAACTCGGTGAAGTCCTTATTGATCATCTCGAGTGTCGGCTCAAACACGGCGTCAAGCATTGGCGGAACTTGAGGAGTGAGAATGCTCTGTAGTCTAGAGGTGAGAACGTAATGAAGAAGGACACAGCTAAGAAACTTACACCGAGTCGTGTCACAATGGTAGCCATCACGTTCAGGACCTCGGCGTCACGAGCCTGTGGGACGTTTCGAGTGTAGTCGCCGAGGATCGCGTCGAACAACGGTGGAATGAAGTTCTGGTTGATCGCATCGAGGTCTTCTGCGCGCTTAAGATATGTCTCTGTCAGCCGGAGGATCTCCTTCTTCACTGTGCGAAGCTGCCGAATCTTAGGTGTCTTTGTCGCGATGTTCCCGTCGCGTGCTACGGTCTCGCTAATGATTCCCGACACAGCCTTGTACAGACCGAGCATATCCATGAAGATGCGGCCAATTTGGGGCAGGTAGAAGCTGCCGATAGATGTACACGCTGAGACGTTTGTCTTCAGCACGTTGGAGAGGATCTTGACGTTGTCGTTGGTATCGAGAACGTTGACATTCTGGACTGCTTGCGACATGAGGGAGTCCCACTGTGATTGGCTCGAGTCAACGAGGAATCTCGAGTGAAGGCCAGACTGTACGTACGGCGTTGTTAGGAAGCTCCATCAGACGAGCGATGAGCTTCTCCTGCGTCGGCTTGTTGGGCTGGGCGGAGATCATGTACCCGACCGCCTCGTAAAATGTATGAACCTGCTGTGGCGACAGGTCGACCGTGATGCGATGAAGAAGCCGCAGAATCTCGTCGATGAACGGCTCAGACTCGCCCGACTGTTGCATGACAAAGTGACGGCGGCACTTCTGGGCGATCTTGATGAACGTGTCGCATGCCATATCCTGTACACCCTCGTGGGTCTCGTGCATGAACTCGAACAGCTTGTTCACGACTGTCTTGAGGAACTTCCAGTGCGCTTTGAGGAAGCGCGGGTACTGGCCGACGATGTACATGATGTTGGATGCCACGACGGCTTTGTTGTCCTTGCCGCGCTTCATCTCACAGAGACCAAGCAAGTCCTTGATGACGGTGACCAGGAAACGCTTTTCAGTCTCCTCACCTGATCATCCCCGTCAGTTCTAAAGTCATTCCAAATGCCACCAGTACTCACTCATTGCTCCTGAGATGGAACCGATGGCCCAGCAGAGCGTGTTGAGGTTGTTCCATGACCACTCGGAGCCATCCACTTGCTTCGATAGCTTTTCGGTGAGGATGGTCTCAGTATCAACAACATCAAGATGGGTCAGGTAGACGAGTAGCTCGCGCATGGACTTGTACAGAGCTAGGATGTCTGTCTCCTTCAGTATCTCACGCACGATTTCCCCCTCCTCGTTCTCGACGATAAGCACCTACGCAGATCAAGTGAGCAATGGGACACTGGTAATTTATGGGCTAATTCACCTCTTCAGGCTTGACCATGCGCTCGATCACCACCAGACGAAGATTCGACAGAACGTCCGAGTAGATGTTCTTGCGCAGGTTCATGCCGCTCAGCATGCTGTTGCCAGTGCCCAAGCTCAAGCCCATGAGTAGTCCACTATCGCCGATAGGCAAGCTCTGAATCTCGTCGTACAGCTCCGCCACGAGCTTGAGCCAATACTCAAGACAGATCTTGAAGATTTCCCGCTCGTCGACCTGGCTGACTTTGACCATGTACAAGTGGGCGTTCAGGAGAACATCTCGGTTAGACTCCTCCTCGATAGGTCGAAGGTGGTTCGACAGGAAGTTGGCCAGGAAGAGTGAGAGGTTGAGCACGAGCTCCTGTCCTGCGTCGCCCGCGTTCGCATATGCCTCGGCAATGTTCGTGTTGGGTGGGATCATGCGGTTGACCGAGGTCATGACCATGGCAAACAGGATGGTGAATTTGGGGTCGTACTCCGGACCGACGTTCAGGGCAGCAATCTCGGCCAGACATTTCAGAGTGATGTTCCGGAAATCTGGGGCTTCAAGGAACTGAAGGATGGTTAGTACATACTTACTCGAGACCTAGACAAGAATGCGCACCCGGTTGAGGAGGATGTCGATGATGGTGGTCTCGAAGATGTAACCAAGAGGAATCCAGTTCATGAAGCGGAGAAGGGTCTCCAGGGTGGCTCGGATAAGCGAGGTCTTCTGCGCCTCCTCAAGAATCTCTTGACAGAGTTTGAAGATCTCCGAAAACTCAGCGCTCATCTGGTTCTTCAAGTTCTTCGCCTTGGCCTGGGTCATCTGCTCCGCCGAAAAGTCGAAGACCTCCTCGGAGAGAAGCTTGAGAATAACCATGTTGTTTTCGCACAAGGTCAGATTCGTCTTGGAAGACTCGACGATCTCAGGGATGAATGTGGGCCAGTTGTGTGGCCATTCCTGCTTGAGAATCTGAAAACGGACCAATCAGCGGGCTTTCGCAGTAGGGATAAATGAGTGCTCACTTGGACGAGGATGAGGTTCAGTTTGTTCAAATACGTCTTCTCTTTTTTGGCGATGACCTCGACTGAAGCGACCTTGACGACGATGCCCACGATGAAGTTTCGGATACCTGTAGAGGGTGGTACAGTCAGATGGTCGTCCCAGACAGCGGTAGAGTACGGGAAGACGTGCCTTGACGTTGGCCATCGGGTAGTGATCGCCACCTTGTGGTAATCAACTTCTCGAGTACTTGGAGACCGATGTACTAGATAAGAATATTCAAGTCAATACCCAGTCCACCATGAGGCGTGTATACAGTCACGTACTTTGGTCTGCGGGTGAGTGGACTTCTCCAGAATCTCTGGCACTCGTGTCCATGACTCCGGGTTTTCCTCGAATTGCGCGAGAACCTGTTGAGCTTGCAGGTGCTGTGTAGCGCGTAACACGACGAAGAAGATCAACAGAAGAGAGAGAGAGGCGCGCAGATCTAGTCGTGAGTGGATGGCGAGCGCAAACTATATATGTACGTACCTGCGGGCCTGCAGTCGAGAAGAAGGCCTCTACGACCTGGTCCATGAGCCCGACATCGAACTCCTTGGAGAAATCGAGTAAAGCCTAAGGTTATGCATAAGCGACGCGATCAAAAGAGAAAGTGGAGTTTGTACACACTTCCATTATCACAGGGGCGAGGATTTAACACTAAACCGCGCCTGTGTAGATGAAGCTAGAGTCTCAGTCGCAGAGACAAGCAGAAGGAGGTTCAAGACCAGCGAGCGCCGCGCGCTCGCCACACGTGATGGAGTCGCAGCGGAACGGGGTAAATGCTGGCCTTTCTTACCTCATCCCGTCACTCACTTCTGCTTGCTTTCATATGGCGCTGCTATCAACAAAAAGATCGCTTGCCCTTGACTATCAACGAGCGACGTCGATGTGTCAGACGCCATCATATCTAGGGGCTGCCATTTTTTTCCACGCCGCGGATTCGCTTCGGACGCATATGTACCTTGCCGCCGCTGGCAGTGGGACAGTGCACCGTGGTCATCTAATCACAACCCTTATGTTGACTTTTATACTTGTGATATATTACAACGTCGTAGTACACTATGACCCTGAATCATCTCCTCTAAAACCGCGATGCCTTATCGCTGCGAGGCGTGTACTTGACCACTTTACAAAGCACACCTGCTACAACGAGGTCCTGTTGGAGAAGCAGACTGCCGATATTTGTATCCTTGATGGCGACATATATTGAGACCAATCTTCCGGCAGGCTCCTTCCGGGCTGAAACGAGCGGAAAGATATCGAACATGTGCCGCTCGTGAGGAGCAATGTGTGATTCCGGAGTCGGGTCTTGTGCAAGTAGTGAGGGCGTTTGATGGTAAAACTCGTCGAAAGCTGTGCGAAGATGTTCCTCGGATGAAGAGGACCATCTGACGTGCTGAACGACGACTTCGTCCCAAGCAGCGTCCGGCCTGGCATGACACCAGGGGAAACGCTCAATCAGGCGTTTTCGTAGGGCATTCAGCTCGTAGTCTCGCCCTTCTTGGCCACACATGCATACAACGACGAGATTACCCTGGAGATTCCAATGGAGGGCTTCTACAAACCCTCCATTACGCTTCTCCAGGTCAAGCTGATCGATGAGCCAGCCTCGAGTCTCTTTCACAGGCGGGTCAGGCCATATGACGGTGAAAGTACATCCAATGGCAATGATGGGGCCAGACGGCTCCGCCGATGACTCGCTCAAACGGGGTGGCATGGTCGACGCGGAGAATGCCGGGCTGTGAGCAGCCTTCGTACTGCTGACTGGTGCGCTGACTGGAGTAGAACACGATGAGATCGCCAGCATGTTGACCGAGAGTGTGGCAATATGTGACAAAGCCATCCTCTCCTCAGGCGAGAGGCTATCACGAGAAATTCTATCAAGTGTATCCGCAACTGAACGGAGTGTTTGTAGAGTGGCAGAGGCGGCGTTATGACGAGGAGTGGTTGAAGGTGCAGGTGCGGGTGGTAAAAGAGCAATCGCCCGGCTACCGAGAGGCCTGAGCATTTCGCCGGACGGATAGTAAATACGAGGACGCTGAACAACCGGGGAGAACCAGGTGTTGGTAGCCATGAAGATGGAGGAGGAAGATATGGATCGCTGACGCGATATTGAGTGGGGGCGAGGAGCGAACGGCTGACCTCACCCCCAGGCAGAATGGTTGGGCTTTATACAGGCTGCATCGCCTTCCTCCACGAGCGCTAACTTGCGGCTCGTCCCGTTTTGGACATGATGCGCGAACCCCCCGGCCTAGACGGTGCGCCTCAAGGCCGAGTCTCGCATCGCCTCCCGAATCTGCTGGCTTCATCGGTCAAAGGTACAAAAGGCAAGGGCGGATGGACCCACATAGACTCATTTCAAACGCAGCGCTTTTACACGGCGGACATGTGGAGGTTGTTGCGACGGTGGTCCTCTAACGGCCAGGGCCAGCCTCAACAAGTCATTCGTCAAGCAGCCGTGATGTCGTCCTGTTTGATCTCAAAGAGCAGACATATGTGGTAGACCCATTTTATCGAATGTCG
Source organism: Limonomyces culmigenus (assembly GCA_002233555.1). Classification (NCBI taxonomy): domain Eukaryota; kingdom Fungi; phylum Basidiomycota; class Agaricomycetes; order Corticiales; family Corticiaceae; genus Limonomyces; species Limonomyces culmigenus. The sequence continues at coordinate 47,477 of LCTX01000294.1, read as the reverse complement.
ATCAAGTGCCGCGCAGTAGCCATTTTGTACAACCTGCGGTTGCGAGTTGAATGGGAGAAGAACAAGCCATTTGACGGCCCCGGGTCACGTTGGCTCGTCCGTCGGAACGATCACCTCATTCAAGAGGTTCACACCTATGGCCTGGAGACTCTTCCAACATCTCTCGTGTCTGAAAGATCTGTATGACTGCTGCCAATAGTATACCGAAGACTCAACGCGCCTGGCGAGTCGTCCGCCGAGGACATCCCTCCCAAGCTCTCGAGTTTGCCCCAAGCGCCCCGGTACGAACTGAACTGGCTGATGGCGAAGTTCTCGTTAGAGTTGGTGCGGGCGCACTCAACCCTGTGTGCGTTTCGCGTTTTTCTTGTCCTTGCCGCTATACTGACTCCCTCTGCGCAGGACCTACCACTTCATGGAGTTGCTGCCGAACTTTATAGCCCGCCGTCCCTACGATGCAGCCGAGATAGAGCTCTCAGGGACAGTGGTTCTCTCCAAGAGCTCATTCCACTCTCCGGGTGACAAGGTCTACGGCTGGATCCACCCAGACGTCCAGAAGCGGTCGAAACAGGGCGTACTGGCTCAATACACCATCTTTCCTGGAGAGTCCCTCGTATCCCGGCCCATCGGCATGGCCTCAGCAGAGTGTGCAGGCGTGTTGATCGCTGCTCAAACCGCTTATATGGGACTGTTGGAAGTCGCGGGGCTTCAAGAAGGCCAGACTGTATTCATCAATGGAGGGAGCTCGAGCGTGGGAGCTTATGCAATCCAGATTGCTAAGGCAAAGGGTATGAAAGTTTGGGCAAGTGCATCAGGGAAGAATGAAGACTTCTTACGAAGTCTCGGAGCAGATGTGGTGAGTGGGTTCATTTGCCACGACAAAAGTGACGTCTGACGAAGTCAATGTTTCAGTTTCTAGATTATACCAAAGAACCTCTCGAGAAAGCCCTGGCCCGAAACCCTCCATATCCTAAGTTCCATGCTATTTTTGATGCTGTAGGCCTCCTTTCTCCGACTCTATACGCGCCCTCAAAAACGTACATGGCCCCTGGTGGACTTTACGTTAGTGCAGGATCTACGCCGGAGTTGAGTATACGAGGCCTCCTCTCGGTGTCAAAACTCGTGTGGTCGGCCTTTCTTCATCCACGCTTCCTTGGAGGAACACCGCATAAGTTCATCTTTTTCGGACTGACTGTCCAACGCACGCGCCTTGAGGCTGTCGCTGCGCTTCTTGCCCAAGGTCTGTTTCCTCGTCACCCAGTCCAACCGTGATACACCTGACGTGTGTCGGCCTTCAGGGAGCATCAGACCTGTGGTAGACTCTGTCCATGACTTCGAGGATGTACTCGATGCATATGCTCGGATCATGAGTGGTCGCGCAAAGGGAAAGGTCGTGGTCAGCATCGATTCCAAGGTGTGATGTGGCTCAAATAAGCGAGAGTGTCTCGAGGCCGTGAATGCGCTTCTCGCCGACAGTATGTGTGGCTGTCCCATCCTTGCATCTCCGGGAGTCTGACCAGATGGGAACACAGGGAAAGTACGACCAGTCGTAGACTCGACCTACACCCTTGACGGCACCCTCGACGGCACCCTCGAAGCGTATAACAGGATCTTGACCAAGCGAGCCCGAGGCAAGGTCATCGTTCGCATTCACTCTGAAGGTTGATCCTCCTGGGTGTAGTATCAAATGTACGTCGTCATGTATAGAGCGGTCAATACTCGCGTGTATTGGAGCCTGGGCCTAGCCTTTGGACTGCATCAAAGTATGTCTCGTGACCACATTCAACATCTACTTATATATGAGCGCTCGCTCGACTTCCTGCCATCACCATCTTCACATCCCCTGCCACCATCATGACCACGACTCGTGAGCTGTTCGGCGGCGCCATCACTGCCACCTTGCCATCCAGTGCAGTCGATGCTTCGTACGCATACGCCATGTCTTGCTGTCTATACTTGTGCCGATGCTTGTGTGCAGCGACTTTCGTCAGGTTCCCGACACTCAAGAACTCTTTGTTTTCCCGGAGAGCAACATCAGCATGATTCTTGAAGTACTCGAACGCGTCGCAGCGTCTGATCCTGTCGAGGCAACCAAGTCTGTCCTTTTCTTGCAACACCAGTGTCCGGCACTCTTGGGATTGCCGGCCTGGTCGTCCTTGATTCATCCACCAACCTTTGTCTTCCCGTAGATTCCACTTTGACGCTGTCGCCCACGACAATGACGCACAATCGAGTAACATCATCTCCGTCGAACCTTTTCCAACTGAAGTGGTGAACCATGAGACCACTTATCGGCTGACCATCCCGACGCCGACACCCACAATACTTTCTGGCACGCAAAAGGTTGCAAAGTTCAACCGGACGTCGCTTGACGAGGTGCTCATCCTTCTCGCACTTTGGCGCGTCGAGGCAAAGAACGTCGACCTCGTCTTGACATTCAACATCCCGCTCCACACGAAGGGTGGCAAAGGAGTGGATGAGTCCGGACAGCAGCAGGCTAAAAAGCAGTTCGAAGGGGCGGTGAGGTCTTTGAAAATGATCGATTTTGGGTTGTTTGCGTAGTGTATTGGTATGACGAATCTGCATAGGAAGCTGCGGTAGCAAGGTGTGATGACCGGTGCGTTGAGGAGAATACACGTCGATTGGATGAAACCTACTCTACTTGGGTACGTACTTCTTCCAGTCATGCTCCTCCTTGAAGCCGAGGACCTCCTTGATCTTGCGGTTCGACAGTGGTGCCTCGATCTCTCCCATCTCACGCGTGAAGCGGACGTTCGGGTTCTGGCTTTTGAGGAAGTCAGTCGTCTTCACGCCGTGAAGGGTGATCGTGTCGTTGGTCGCGTTGAAGACCTGTGGCACTCAAGCATCAGAATCGGAGATGGGGTGACGGCCTCTTCGAGTGATCTTACCTGGAAGCCGAGACCGTTCTTCTGCAGTCCCAGATGGCAGATCTGGCCGAGGTCCCTTGCATCGATGTAGCTCCACGCGTTCCGCTTCCTGCTCGGCGGGTCCTGGAGGTACGTGGGGAAGTTCTGCGCGTACTCGTGCGGCTCGATCACGTTGCCGATGCGGAGGACGTAGATGTCGCTGCGGAAGCGGCGCGCGAACGAGCGCGCGACGCGCTCGCCGCAGAGTTTCGAGCACGCATACGGGTCCTCAGGGTTGCAGTCGTACGTGTCCTCATCGATCGGCCACTGCTCGTACTCGCTCTCGCCCTGGGTGAAGCACACGCCGTACACGGTCTCGCTCGACGCGATGATGACCTTCTTGATCCCGAGCTTGCTCGCGGCCTCGATGACGTTGTACGTCGACATCGTATTTGCGGTGAATGTCTCGTTGTCGGGCACGATCAGGTCGCGCGAGTACGCGGCAAAGTGGATGACCGCGTCAGGCGGCGGGAGCGACGGGAGCGAGTACTCGTCGAGCGAGAAGTGCGTCGAGAGCGCGTTAAAGACCTGGCCCGAGTTCGTGAGGTCTGTGCGGAGCGTGTACACGGGGACCTTCGGGTCCGGGAAGGGTGTCAGGTCCAGGTTGAGGACCTGGTGGCCCTGCGCGATGAGGTAGGGGATAACATGGCGGCCGGCCTTGCCAGAGCCTCCAGTGAAAGCGATGCGCATTTTGGGTAGGATCTGCGAGGAGGCAAGTCGGCAAAGGAGCATCAGGGGACTCGAGAGGACGTACTTGTCGCGGTGAGAGGTGAAAGTGATAAGATTTGGCCGACGCCGACGAATGACGAGCATCCGCATCTGCATCCGCCGCATGACGTAGTGCCATACTGCGGATTCTCATGGCTTCGTTAGTTCGAGTCCATGACAAAATGCCGCTAATATCAGACAGCTAGCGTGTATCATGTATGTGTGCATAGTTTTGTGCCCATGCAGAGATGAAGACGCGAACAAGGAGCAAAGAAATCACGTGGTTTACGTTCACACTCAATCCGTTCACACGACTATGTACATGACTATGTACATGATTTCCTCTAACTGGCATAAAGGAGGCTACGGATGTATGGGCTCCGTATACAGTAAAACCTCGTTCTAGAATCACAGAGACTCAATGACTTCGGTGTCGCAGAGCGAGAGCAGTTTCGAAGCACAACCTTACTCCGCAGCATCGTTTGGATGCCCTACCCGTGCTCGTCAAACCTTCTCGGGGCTGTCGGATGCTCGGAAACATCATATTTGACACAACATCAACTTCTTCATTGCAGATCGCGGACAAAGGTGAACGCATGAGTGATACCGGCCCGAGCTCTTGCGACTTTCCGTCTAAGATAGGATTGTTCCGGAAGTTAGAGTCAACTCTTGCAGTATTCAATGAGCCTGCAAGAACATGGATTGAGCTGAAAACATGGGTTTCCCTACGTATGGACGGCGACCACGGCCTCCACTTGGATTGTGCTCGGAGCAACGTGCATGTGATGAGGGATAAGATCAAGAGCCGTTCAACACAGCCCGCATCTTCATGGGTGTCGGCACAGAGTCGATGGCAGAATATGGGAGGTATACCTGTTCTTCCACAAGCACGGATACCGTGACAACCCTCCATTCCAAGCCCCCTTCCACAGAAGTATCATAGCCAAGCCCACATCGCCCCAGAGCACCACAGCCATACCGCACCGAAGTGCCCAACCTATCACATTCAGGCCTCGACACAGACAGATCACAGATGCAGGGCGATGAAGCGCGCAAGACAGAGCGGCAGACATCCATACGCAGACGACAGGGCGTGGCGAGCAGCCAGCCCTCCCATTTCCATTGCAGGCAGCGAAGCTTCCGAGAACGTCGATGAGCGCCCCCGTCGCCTCAACCTTGCGAGTCGGACATGACGCAGACGTTCGCTGCCGAACGCGGCTGAGAGCCCGAGGGATCGAGCCCATCACGCATCCAGCACTCCACTCCGTGAGAGCGGTGATGCACACTGTCCACAACCAGCAGCACCGTCCAGGCTCACAGCTAGCTAGTGCGAGCCGTGCCCAGAGCGCCTGATCGGCCGCGCCTCCGAGTCAGCGGCGCGGGAGAGAGTTCCATGGGCGCCAGCGGGCGCGATCCAACTCGACACGGTCACGTGGCGCGGTTCGCGCGCGCCGCCCAACTGCCGCCCATCGTCTCACTGATGGCCTCGCCTTCGTTGCGCTGATCGACCTGGCGAAGGCCCCTTCCCAGCAAGCGAGATAAGATAAGCGGCGCGCAGTGACTCGCACCAGGCAAAGCGATCACCTCGCCTCCGATCGCGGTCCCCCGCAACGCCCCGCATAGACCCGCGTCGCCATGAGTCCGATCGGCCGACGATGGCCGTGATCGCGCAGAATGATCGAATGATGACGACTGGGATTGCACGGATCGCGACAACAAGAAGGAATGGCCGGAGCTGTATGTACAAGACGAGGGGCTGGATGGGGGGAGAGACGAGTGCATGCGAGGGCGAGGGAAAGACGGGGTCCGGGTCCAGGAGAGAGAATATATGGTACAAGCGGGCGCGACCGGGGCGATATCATAGCGGGGCAGACAGGTCATAAAGTAGGGTCTAGCATGGCGCGTAATGCGCGAGCGGGCCGAAGAAGTACGCGTCGCAGTCGCCGACGATCCGGGGCGCGGCGATGGGCGCGCGCAGCGACGGCGTGCGCGGCGTGCCCTCGCTCTCGTCGTCCGACTCGTCCTCGATCGCGTCCGGCACGGCGAGGGGCGGGTACGGCGGCGGCGGGTACGCGACCAGGGGTGGGTACGGCGGCGGCGGGTATGCGGCGAACAGGAGGGGCGGGTACGGCAGGGGGTCGGCCTCGTCGTCCGCGAAGACGGGCGACGGGGGCCTCGGCGAGGGGGGAAGCGGCGGGGCAGCGGGCTCGTCGTCCTCGTCGTCGCCGAGCGCGGCGAGGAGCGAGTCGAGCCACTCGGCCTCGGACGCGGGCGCGGGCGCGTCGTCGAGGAGGGGGAACAGGAAGGCGTCGGCGCTGTCGATCTCGACGTCCTCGAGCGACGCCGTGCTCGCGACGAGCGAGTTTTTGAGGAGCACCCAGCGGTGCAGCGCCGCGCTGTCCTCGCGCGCGCCGTGCCCGAAAACGGCGTGCATCTTGGCGCGTGCGAGCGACGCCAGGCGCGGGAATACGGCGGTCGACGGCAGCATGGTGGGGGCGGGGGTGATGATGTCAGGCACTGGGGGTGGTCGTGTGAGCTCGGCGCATACATCCACGCATGCATGCTCACGGGAAGGGGGGCGGGGCGAGGCTAGGCCTGTATACGGAACACGGCTGACGGGTGGACGAGGATGGTGCCGTTCTGGGAGGGCCGGGCGAGCTTGTTGACCATACTGGGAGGAGGCCACAGGGGGTGGGGCGGGGCGGGGACAACGACGACGGGGGTGGGTGCGGGGCGTCTAGCAGGACACAGCCATGGCGGCGGCGACGGCGGGGGATGGATGGAGGAGCGAAGCGCGACACAGGCAGTCCTTATGTACCACCGAGTCAGGCGGGCCAGCCCCGCGCGCGGGGGGCGGCAGTTGGGTCCGCGAAGCACGCCACTTTGCCTCATCACTTCGAGACGCGAACGGCGCATAGGCCGCGCCGCCCGATCGGGCGATAGCGCGACCTCCCTATCTGCATCGCGAAATACACGCAACTATCCCTCGTCCATCGAGTCCGCGACCGCCCCGTCCCCGTCCTCCACAACCGTCTCGAGCAGCTTCCGGATCTTGCCGACCGCCTTGGGCGCAATGTCGCGCGCGGCCGCGAGCAGCTGCGCCGCGCGCAGCTCGTCGCCCAGCAGTCGGTACGCCTTTGCGAGCTGGAACACGACGTTCGCCTCCTCCGGCGCGCTGTCCCGCAGGCGCTCGAGGTCCTGCACCGCCCGCTGGAAATGGAAAACGCCACGAGGCCCCGCTCATCAGCAACGGCCATCAAAAACGTGCCCGCGACTCCCGGCGGCCACGGAGTGCGCTCGTCGTACTCACCTCGTACTGCTTTGTCGCCAGATAGAGCTTGGCGCGGTGGTAGCGCACCAGCGGATTCTCCGGCGCACGCTTGATCGCCTCGTCGAACATGGCGAGCGCAGCGTCGCGCTCCCCGCGTCGGGCCAAAGCCTGATAAGGCTATCGGTCAGCGCTGCGGAGCGGTCAAGCGAAAGACACGCACGATGCCCATGCATCCCAGCACGACGGCGTTGTGCGGGTTAATCTCGAGTGCCTTGCGGTAGTGGTACTCGGCCAGGCGCATCTTGTTACGCTTCATGTACATCGAGCCCAGGCCGTACCTGTGCAACAAGCATCAGTCTAGAAGCCGAGCGGCGATAACGCAGAAGGGGGACACGCCGTGGGAAACGGCGGCGGTGGCAGCGACCCCAGAGCTGAGAACATACCACGCATTGTAGTGCCGCGGGTCGGCCCGGAGCGCCGCCTGGAAGTGCGTGACCGCCTTGTCCGGGTCGTCGTCGACGTTCTCGTGCCCGAGGAGCGTGTGTGCGTACGCGCACGCGGAGTCGAGCTGCACCGCGCGCGCAAAGCACGTCCGTGCCTGCTCGCGGTCGCGCTGCGCGGAGAAGGTGTTCCCGACGGCGATCCACGCCTGCGGCGCGCGCGGGTCGATCGCGAGCAGCTCCTGCGCGAGGAACGAGAGCTGGACGGGCCGCTGCAGGTGCCAGAGCAGCGTCGAGAAGACCTCCATGTCCCACACGCGGTGCGGCTCGAGCGCCTTGGCCGCGAGGAACGCGCGCTCCGCCGCCACGTACTCCGTCTTCGCGTAGTGCGCGCGCCCGACGAGCGCCATCACGCCCGCGCACCGCTGCTGCGCGGCCGGCAGCCGGTCGAGCGCGCCGAGGCACGCCCCGCACTCGTACAGCGCCAGCGCGCGCGCGGCCTCGGCGAAGAGCCGCATCAGGTCGTACACCGTCGCGTCGGCGGTCGCGGCCCAGAACTCGTCCGCCGCGGCGCGCTCGTCGTCGTCCGTCCATGCCGAGGCAGCGGGGACGATGGATGCGGGCGACTCGTCGGACGCCGCCGTGGGTGAGGACGGCGGATGGCCCGCCTCGTCGTCGACCGCCGGGTCTGTCTCATGCGAGAGTGTCCGGCCGTGCGTCGTTGTTCTCCGGCGATCTCGCGGAGGGGACTGTGGCTGCCATCAGCACGCACGTCCCTATATACGAGCATCGGCGTGCCCCACCTTCACGCCGGGGCGGCCCGTCCCGCCGCCGCCGCCGCCGCCGCCGCCCCCAAGCAGACGCGTGCTCCGACGCGTGCCCGGCTCCTTGGGCTGCCCGGTCGGCGGCGGCTTGGCCTGCGTGGTGCGCGCGGCGGATGAGAAGAAGTTCGCGAGGTGGAGGGCCGGGCGCGCGCGTGCCTTTTTCGCGTCGTCCTTGGGCTGGCCCGTCGAGCGCGGCTTCTTCGGTGCGGGCCCCGTCTCCTCCGCGGACGAGAGCGGGCGGCCGGGCGCGGGGAGGAGGCGGCCCCGCGGGGGGAGCGTGTGCTCCGGCGCGTTCACCGTGAACGAGGGCGTGTCGTGGAAGGCGCTCAGCCTGCGGGCGCGCTGGCGTCAGTCGCGCGCGCGGGCACGTAAGCAAGCACTCACACGGCGGGGTCGAGCCGGAGCGACTGCGCCGTGCCCGTCTCGGGCCGCCACGCGGCGCGGAAGACGGCGGGGAGCGCGCCCGTCGCGGGCTCAGGCGTGAAGAAGCCGGTGCCGGACGCGAGCGGCGCGCGCGGGGCGAACGGGAACGCGGGCGCCGCGGGGACGTCCGCGGGCCCGCGCTTGACCGGCTGCGGCCGCGGCGGGAAGAGCTCGTGGATCGGCGGCACCGTGCCTGCAAGCGGGCGCGTGAGCGGGCAAGCGGGCAAGCGGGCCAGGCGCCGGGGGGACGGACCAAGGGTGCAGAGGCCCTCGAACGCCTCCCACAGCAGCGGGTTCAGCTGGAGCGCGCGCCGGAAGGACGCCTGCGCGGCTTCGTGCTGCTTGCCCTTGAGCGCGGCGGTCCCCGCGCGGCAGTGCAGGACGGCCTCTTCGGGGAACGCGCTCGTCGTGCGCACCGTCGTGAACGCTGCCGATGTCCACGGCGTCAGGCTCGCACACACCCGCAAATACTCAAATCAGACACGCACAGCGCGGCGGGTAGCCCTGGCCGATGACGGCGGCGTCGAGCGCCTCCTTCGCCTCGCGGAAGCGGGAGAGCGCGGCGAGGCAGCGCGCGCGGACCTCCTCGCAGCCGCCGCAGCGGCTCGGCTTGGGTGTGTTCACGAACCACAGCGCCGAGTGCGTCTGGCCCGTGCGGAGGAGAGCGGTCGCGTACAGGTGCCGGGCGTCGTGCTGGGTCGGGTCCTGCGCAAAGTACCGCTCGGCGTAGAACACGGCCGAGCGCACGAGCTCCGCGTCCAGGCATGCCCAGATCAGCGCCCCGTACCGCGCGCTCAGCGCGGACGAGAGCTCGGGCGTCCCAGGCGGCCCGTGGTGGTTCATCTGATCCTCATCCGACATGCCTGAGGCGCCGCGCGGTAGACGGTGCGCGGTCACGTGATACTGGGGACAGGTGCCGCGTAGCAGATTGGCATAGAGGAGTACAACGCGTACAAAGGGAGCAGAGTATATGAATGCGTGCGACGTATCTTTGCACTAGAAATAGAGGGTCCGCCTAGTGGAGGACAGACGCAGGTCAAGGTCAAGACCACATACAAGCGAGCCGCAGCCGCAGCTTCGTCCTGCCTCGCGGCTTCCTCTGCCTCCCGCCTGGTGCGCGCTCCCTCGCCAAAGTACAGGAGCGCCTGCATGAAGGTCGCCTCGAGCAACCCCTGACCGAAGCTGCCGCTCGATCGAGGCTGCACCTTCGAGGGCGCATGGCGGTTCGTTCCACAGTACCGCTAACAGATGCATATAATGCGCACAGCTTCACAGCGGCATGGCCTTCGGACGCGAATCCAGAACATGCAGGTGGAAGACAAGCCAACGTAATACCAAGCACTGCGACACAACACGCCTGGACGAGTCTGAGCGCAAAGGCGGAGAACCAGTGGACCAAGCATTCCGACCTCTTGTGCGCGGCGATCAGGCGTGCACGATTCCCGTCCAGGTAGACAATCCTGCGACTCGCGTCGGCGACGGTGTACTTGAGCCCGACTAGCGTGTGCCTTGCCCCTCCACGGATGGCCCTCGCCTCTGCGATGCTCTGATTCGGCTCATCAAGCGTGGCCTCAAGCGCGAGAGGATTGGCCTTCGCTGCGGCGAGGCCGCCTGAGTGCAGTGTCCAACCTCAGAGTATCAGACCCAGAAATACAACTACATTCAGCCGCGCCCCTCGTACAGCCCCTACCCGCCCTCGGCCGCCTCCTCCTCGGGCTCCTCGTCGATGCGCTCGCCCGCGGCGCGGGCGGCCTTCTTTCGCTTCGAGCTCTCCTTGAGCTTCTCCCACTTGTCGCGAAAGCGCGCGATGAGCGCGCGCTGGCGCTCGTTCTCCGCGCGCAGCGTCCGGAGCTCGTCCTCCATCCGCGCCAGCGCCGCATTCGGGGGCGGCGGCTGCGGAAGTGCGCGCTCGGCGTTCGTGGGCGCGGGCCGGGGCGGAAGGAGCGAAACGGACGCGGCGAGCGCGCGCTGCGCCTCATGCTTGGCGAGCGTGATGCTCGCGCGCAGCTCGCGGTCCGCGTCCGCGCGCGAGCGCAGCGCGCGCTCCTGCGCCGCGAGCTTGCGCTGCGTGGCGGCGAGCTCGGCCTTGAGCGCGGCGTTCTCGCGCGCGAGGCCCGCGGGCGCGCTCGACGGGATGAGGCAGAACGACTCGGACAGGTCCGAGTCGTCCGCGAGGACCTCGTCCATCTCCGCCTGCAGGTCGAGCACGTGCACGGCCGGCTGCGGCGGGAACTGCGAGATGCCGGGCTGGCCTGTGCGCGGGCCGTCAGATCGCGCACACGCGGGAGGGGGCGGGCGGGCGGACCCTTGCGCGGCGCGCCCTCGAGGTCGCTCTCGCTGCTCGAGCCCGGCTCGAGCGGGACGGACGCGAACGCGACGGGCTGCGACAAGCGCGCCTCGAGGCCCTGCATCGTCTGCCAAAAGCGGTTGAACGCGTCGCCGGGCTCGCCCTGGGACTGCGCTCTGTCAGGGCGCGCACCACGCGATTGGGCGGGGGACACGGACGCGGGTGCCGAGGACCATGAAGCTCTCGTCCGTGGGCAGCTGCGGCGCGGGCGGCGGGCGTGGGGTGGTGCTGCTTGGTGTGCGCGAGGGCGAGGGCTTGGTGGGTGGGCGCTGCGGGAGCGCGGGGTCGATCCCGTCCGCGCGGAGCTGGGCGATCCGCGCGCTCAGATCGGCCGTCGCCTTTTCGTGGCGGTCGCAGAGCTGCCGGAGCGTCCGCTTCGTCTGTCCGTGGCGCGGTCAGCGTATGCGGGGCGCAGAAGGGCGCGAGGAAGCCACACGTTGTCGCCCGACGCCTGCTCGATGCACGTCGCGAATGCGGCGGCGGCTTGGCGGTGGGCGTCGGCGGCGCGGAGGAGGAGGCCGCGCGCGGCGAGGTCGTCCGCGTTCGCCGCGTGCTGGTGCGCCTGTGCGGGATGAGTGAGCGCCGTGCTCTGGAGTTCTGCTGGCAGCATACGAACGGCGTTGAGGGGCCCAGTGGTCTCAACCGGGGCCATAGTCGTAGGTGTGTAGGACTTACAGGAAGATCAGTAGAAATACAGGCGTGGGGCGTGCGGGGCAGAGCAGAGAGAGTTCGGGCCGGTGTGCAGGACGCGCGCCTCTTTCATTTCGACCCTTCGCACCTCACGCCGACCGACATGTTTCAACGCGATCCGAGAGCAGGCGCGTTCCTCGGCGGCGATCGCGTGTCCGGCCAGGACATCCGCGACCAAAATGGTGAAGAACAAACAGACGCGTGCGCGGGGACACGCGCTGAGGATTTTTCAGTCATCGCCGCGCAGTCGATCGCGAACATTGTCAAGAGCTCGCTCGGCCCGCTCGGGCTCGACAAGATGCTCGTCGACAACATCGGGGTATGTGCATTGTGATGCGTATAGTACGCCGCTGACACATACCATAGGAAGTGACGATCTCGAACGACGGCGCGACCATCCTCGCGCTCCTCGCGGTCGAGAACCCCGCGGGCCGGATCTTCGTCGACCTCGCGCAGAAGCAGGACAAGGAGGTCGGGGACGGCACGACATCCGTCGTGCTGATCGCGGCCGAGCTCCTCCGGCGCGCGAACGAGCTCGTGCGCGCGAAGATCCACCCGACGACGATCATCACGGGCTACCGGCTCGCGTGCCGCGAGGCGTGCAAGTTCCTGCAGGACCAGCTCGCGGTCCGCGTGGATGCGCTGGGGCGCGACGCCCTCGTCAACGTCGCGCGCACGAGCATGAGCTCGAAGATCGTCGGCGGCGACGACGACCTCTTCGCGCCCATGTGCGTCGACGCGATGCTCGCGGTCAAGACGACGAACGCGCGCGGCGAGACCAAGTACCCCGTCAAGGCCGTGAACGTGCTCAAGGCGCACGGGCGCAGCGCGCGCGAGTCGACGCTCGTCAAGGGCTACGCGCTCAACTGCACCGTCGCGTCCCAGGGTGCGCGTGCCGCTTGAGCCTGCTGCGCATGCCCGCTGAGCGCGCCCCGCAGCGATGAAGAAGCGGATCACGAACGCGAAGATCGCGTGCCTGGACATCAACCTGCAGAAGGCGCGGATGCAGCTCGGCATCCAGATCCTCGTCGAGGACCCCGCGCAGCTCGAGGCGATCCGGCAGCGCGAGGCCGCGATCACGCTCGAGCGGATCGGGAAGATCCTCGGCGCGGGCGCGAACGTCGTGCTCACGACGAAGGGCATCGACGACCTGTGCCTCAAGGCGTTCGTCGAGGCGGGCGCGATCGCCGTGCGGCGCTGCCGCAAGGAGGACCTGCGGCGGATCGCGCGCGCGACGGGCGCGACGCTCGTGAGCAGCCTCGCGAACCTCGAGGGCGAGGAGACGTTCGAGGCGTCCTACCTCGGCCACGCGGACGAGGTCGTGCAGGAGCGCGTGTCCGACGACGAGCTCATCCTCGTGCGGGGCACCAAGGCCGTGAGCGCGGCGTCGCTGATCCTGCGCGGCGCGAACGACTACATGCTCGACGAGATGGAGCGCGCGCTGCACGACACGCTGAGCGTGCTCAAGCGCACGCTCGAGAGCGGGAGCGTCGTCCCCGGCGGCGGCGCGGCCGAGGCCGCGCTGAGCGTCTACCTCGAGAACTTCGCAACGACGCTCGGGAGCCGCGAGCAGCTCGCGATCGCCGAGTTTGCGGGCGCGCTGCTCACGATCCCCAAGACGCTCGCGGTGAATGCCGCGCAGGACGCGACGGACCTCGTCGCCAAGCTCCGCGCGTACCACCACGCCGCGCAGGGCGCGCCCGCCGGCGACCCGAAGAAGGCGCTCCTCCGCTACGGCCTCGACCTCCGCGAGGGCACCGTCCGCGATAACGTCACCGCGGGCGTGCTCGAGCCCACCGTCAGCAAGGTCAAGAGCCTGAAGAGCGCGTTCGAGGCCGCCGTCTCGCTCCTCCGGATCGACGACGCGATCCACTGCATACCGGGTGAGCGCCAGACTGGCTGGCACGGGCAGTTTGAGGTGCTGAACAGTCTTCTGCAGAGTCGCAGGGCGGGGATGACGGGCACGGGCACTGAAGAGGGAGGCATACAGCATACAAATAGACAACCAAAAATGGGATCGATATCATGTACGAGCTGCGCCTTCGGAGCGGTTTTGTTCATAGGCCACCTCAGCGTGTTCTCGAGTTGGCGAGGATGCAGTGCTGGTTATCCCAGTGTGTGCGAACCAGGTTCTCACTCGGGCCCGCCCCTGCCCTTGTCCTCTTGCTTTGACCTCGTCCTCACTGCCGCCATTACCCCCGAGAATTTCATATATCGCATCAGCACCCACATATATCGTGACTAGATGCGATGATGTGGATGCTTTTGTTTTGATTTGATCGCGAAACATGACATCGTGGCGTTCCGTCGGAACCCGTCGGAGCCGTCGCGAACTGCACACACCGCCGGCCACTACCCACCCCGATGGTCTTAGACACCATTTAAGACTGAGGAATCGATTTGCTGAGATGCTCACAATCCGAACTTCCCATCCCTTTCCCTTCTGCCATACCGCAACATGACTTCTGCCACCACCACCATCCCGAAGACTCAGAGGGCCTGGCGAGTCGCCCGTCAAGGGCCTCCTTCGAAAGCTCTCGAGTTTGCCCAGGCTGCACCTGTCCGGACCGAGCTTCAGGATGGCGAGGTTCTTGTCAGGGTCGAGGCCGCTGCTCTGAACCCAGTGTAAGACTCGCGCCTGAGCCTGTATAACTGGCAACGACGTGTCAGCTGACTCTTTCTGTTTCTGCAGATGCTATCGCTTCATGAGGATGTTCCCCAACTTTATCGCCCGCCGCCCGTACGATGCTGCGGAGATTGATCTGGCCGGCACCGTCGCTCTGTCACGGAGCCCATTACACGTTCCCGGTGACAGAGTCTACGGCTGCATCGACCTCGCCTCGCAGCCGAAGAAGAAGCAGGGGGCACTGGCCGAGTACACCGTCGTTCCGGGGACCGACCTTGTCAAGCAACCGGCACACCTGTCCGCGATGGACTGCGCTGGCGTTCCTCTTGCGGCCCAGACAGCCTTCATGGGCATCGTCGACGTCGCGGGCCTGAAGGAGGGCCAGACCGTGTTCATCAACGGGGGCAGCTCGAGCGTCGGAGCCTTTGCGATCCAGATCGCCAAAGCCCGCGGCATCAAGGTCTGGGCGAGCGCGTCGGGGAAGAACGAAGAGTTCGTGCGCGGTCTCGGTGCAGACGAGGTCGACCTCCCTTTCTCCTCTTCAGATTCCGCATGACGTCTTATCTGATCCACGCAGTTCTTGGACTACGGGAAGGAGCCTCTGGAACAAGCTCTGGCCAGGAACCCGCCGTCGCCAAAGTTCGACGCCATCTTCGACGCCGTCGGACTGCTCTCGCCAAGACTGTTCACGCACTCCGAGGCGTACCTTGCCCCGAGCGGACCCTACGTCAGTGCGGGATCTGCGCCGGACAAGACAGACTTGAAGGGGATCGCCACGATGCTGAAGCTGGTGTGGGCTGCGGTCCTTCGGCCGAAGTTCCTCGGCGGCACACCGAGGAAGTATCTGTTCTATGGTCTCACTGTCAGTCGAGAGCGGCTCGAGGCCGTGAATGCTCTTCTCGCCGACGGTATATGTGACTGCCCCATCCGTGCAGCTCCGAGAATCTGACCAGACGGGTGTACAGGGAAAGTACGACCAGTCGTAGACTCCATCTACTCCCTCGAGAATACCCTCGAAGCGTATGACAGGATCTTGACCAAGCGCGCCCGAGGCAAGGTCATCGTTCGCATTCACTCAGAACTTGCAGCTTGATCTTGCTGCGTGTAGTATAGAATGTACATCGGCGTGCATAGGGAGGTTACTACATAGCATATAGACAGCAAGCAGTGGCATCAAATGAATTCCTCAGTCATGTCACGTGTGCGGAATGCTCCTTTGCTTCGGTCTCCCACCCGCTCGTCTTGCCTCGAAACATCTCTACCGACAACGCACTCGTTCTTTGGACATCTGGAACAATCCCACGATATACATGTGTCCTGTCCATACATCTCAACTTTGAGCACCCTCCGATTCAAGCTCCAATATGCACACACGTTGCCCATCGGCTCGAATGGACTCCCGACTGAGGATGGCGGATGACGCAGAACCTGCCAGCAAACCTTTGCCAACGGCACTCGAATACTTCGAACTCGACAAAATCATTTCCGGCACTGCTCAGTATCCGTTGCTCGCGGAAGGATCAGCTCGCCGTAGGACTACGCCTCGAGCTGTTGACGTGGACAATGTCGATATCATCTCTTCGATTCATACATGCGTAGCCAACGCCCGAAACTGAGTCGGTATCGCATGCGTATCACGCGCCGATATGTACATACGTCGCCCAGCGACTGGGATGCACACCCGTCTCCCGAAGCTCTCGCGCGGCTGCGTCGAGGGCATGTGGTACTGCACTCAGATCCAGTCTCCCGTTTCTGAAGATAGCCCGGTAGACCCGCTCAGCGATGAACGGGCCGTCTAGGTCGTTCATTGACCTTTACCTTTACTTAGCGGGGACATGATGCACCGACTCTATGGACACGCACCACATCGTCGCTATGACGCTCTTGAAGCCTACGAAGAGCATCGTTGCCGCCAGGTTGATGACCTCGTCCGGCTGGTGCTCGTCAGTGCTCGCAGTCTCGCATGCGCTGAGATAGGCGAGCTCAGCGTCGGGAAGTTTGAGCTGCATCAGCTTCTCGAGTGTGAGGCGACCATCGTGCAGGCTGAAACCACTGGTGAGTGGGTCATCCTGGGATTGGTGGCCGTGGCATGCGAGGTGGAGGACTGAAGCAGTGTGCAGATGCGTCAAGACAGCATCAACGTTCGCTTGCTCGTTGGAAAGGATGTTCGTCTGCGATGAAGATACAAACGCTCGGATGAGGTCAGACTCTACGCGTGCGTTAGGCAGATACGGAAGACCTGACACCTTCGGCAGTGCGACGACGAGCACTTCGGAACTGTTCAGGTGACTGGTCTTAGCCTGTGCGTCTACAAGGGCTGACAAGGTAGGTGTGTACGAGGATACCACGTAGTTGGTGAGACAGTCCTGATTTGGCCCTTGGTAGATCCCTGCTGCGTGAAGAGGCAGTTCCGCGAACGCGCCGACGGGGCACCACCAGAGCCGGGGACGAGTGCGAGTTGCCTGTAAGTCGACATCAGGACAGATATGGAAGAGTTTGAGTTCGGACTGACTTCAAGTTCCAGACTCTTGATCACTGGATGTACAAGCTCTACCCATAGTCGGCGAAGCACCTCCGTGTAGTCCGACTCGGTATCTTCCGTTGCATCCGATGGTCGCTTAGTCCCTGCCACCTCCACTTTCTTCATCTTGCGCGGGCCATGCGCCGCAATTGAGTCTCGTGAGCGATCATTCATAATCTTCATCTTATCGGTCAATTCACGAAGATTTGATATCTTTAGAGTGGGCAACCGGAGATGTCTAGGGGGAGCAGTTGCATCTCTGATGATGATTGCATCCATGAATGTTTCGGAAGGTGCAACAAGAACAACGATCCCAGCTGATGCACTCGCTATCAAGTCAGAGCAGAGCCGAGGCATCAGGAAGCGCTCGTATCCCTCTACTATGCGGATCTTAATCAAGAGGTCGTCCAGTTGGGCGGCATGTCTTCTCCGCTCTACGGGGTCTGTAACCATCCTCAAGGATTGCGCCACTTGTGAGAATGTCTTGACATACTGAGCCGGTATCAATACTGACGCAGCTGTTGGACTGATAGACTGTGACCAGACAACACCGCGACTCTGCTCCAGCATCTCGATAGCGGCCGGAACATCACCTTGAGTCAGGGCAAGACTACCAACTCGACAGGCTAGCCCTTCGGCGAGTTGCACGGCTTCCATGCGCGCCTTGACGTCCTCCCCGAGACCCGCAAGTTGTGGTAACATCGAGACTGCCCATCTATACGCACGCATCTCGGCGGCACTCTGTTTGGCGGATTGCGCTGCGTGCGCCCACGCGATGACAGCGCCCAGCTTGATTGCAGGACGGCCGGATGAGTCATCACACAAGACCCGAAACATCTCCTCGGCCTTCTGAAGATCCTTGCTAGCTCCTATAAGTGCGAATCGCCTCATGTAGGACACAGCTTGAATACCTATCACATCAGATTCGAAGTTGGGTGACCAGGATGTTCCGATTTGGGGCGCGCTGGCTCTTTGCTGTGAAACTTGCTCCAGCATGGCGATACCTTCGTGTAGAGCGCTCGTGTTTCCCTTTGTCTCTGCCAGATGGATTAGAAACCGGGCCAGTCCATACTCTGCTTGTGACGCGTCGATCCCAGCACCACGGCATGCGGCCACACTGTCTCTTAAAGCATCGAGCTGGATGCTTTCCTCCTCGGAGCTCCACTCAGATCCTTTCAGATACGCCTGGCTGAGATTTCTGAGCAATAGGGAACGAAAGAGGTTATCCGCAGGAACGAGAAGCAAAACATCTTGCAGCACTTGAACGGCTCTATTTACCATCGCCTGCTTGATTTCCCAACGAGAGCGACCGTCTTGCGCATATTTGATCATGGCTCCTGTGACGTTCATGGCGAAAGGCGGTTTCCGGCGAAGGACGTCAAAATGTGTATCCGAAAATGCGGTAACTTCATTGAGAGCGCTCCGCTTGCCGGTCTCATTATATTGCGTGAGGAGGCCAGCAGAAAGGCCTATCAGATACACGTCTCGATACAGATGGCTGGGAGGGCAGCATATCACGGCCTGTCGATGCTGCTGCACCCCAACCTCCAACGAGGTCGCAAATTCGTGCGGAGACCAACGACGAGAATGATACATCCAGCTGGCGAGCACATGATGCGCTTCGGCTGTTAGGAAGTCACTCCCGTTTGAGGCTCGAAAGACTTGATGGACCATCTGCCTCGACTGTGGCAAGTATCGCACCTCATCCTTGCGATATAGATCTAGGTTCAGGCAGAACAGGTTGAGGGCACTGACTACCGCGAAAGGCTGATACAAGAGGCTGTTCAGTGTATCCTCAACTATCTCAACTGCCCTCGAAGAGACATCGGAACTGCCGGTGACTGTGGAGATGATCGTTCCAATCGAGAAGTATGCCGCCAACATGTCCGGCCAATGCACTCGGTGAACAGGGTTTCCTATATGCTCGGCCAATGTCGCTGCAATGGGACGTACTTCTTCGAGTGCAGTATTCCGGTGTAGTCTCCATATTGCGTTGTGATAGATAGCTGACACCACGGCATGCTCTGGGATTGAAGCATTGGAAAGAGTTGGGACCGAGTTGAGAATGTCCTTGGCTCGTGATATATCCGCGTTGTCTCCCGTGAAGAGAGCGTAATAGATGAGAGACTTTGCAAGACGACAACGCAGAGCTGGACTAGCTGCTATGAGGTGGGCGGGGAGGTGTTCATAGATCCCCATAATCTCTTTGATGGGCTCAAGAGCTCCCGTAAAATCGTGCTCGGCAAAAAGCCCATCTCCTAAATCCAAACTTGTCTGTTCTAGATCGTGCGCTGACGCACATCTCTGCAACTCGCGGAGCAACCCTAAAGACTCAGACAAACGCTCCTGTCCCAGCCCGTGATGATAGGCAGCCAGTAGAGTACGGGCCAGGGCTTGCCGTGAATCCGAGTGCCCAGTGCAGACAGCTTCGCGAGCGCGAGCTATCTGAGAGGACCAGAAATACTGAGACGAACGATCGTAGTGCTCAGACTGAGGAAGAGACAGTGGCAAAGCGTCGAACCATGGCGCGGTTGTTCTTGGTAACAGCATGACTCGAAGAAGCAAATCAGAGCCTCTACGAGTATATGACTCTTAAAGAGGGCACGACGTCGAGTGCAGTATCCGTGGTAGTGGTGTGAGGGAAAGAGCATGCACTTGAAGCAGCACCATGGCTGCCGACGATCCGTGCGTCGTGATGAAAACGCGTTGATCCCGTGACCATTTGCTGTTTTGACCGCAATCCTTCACCATCGTCGAACCTGCTGATTATGCACACATGAGACCCGTCAAATCACTTTGCGATCTCCCCTCTGAGACCCTCCTCTCGATTCTGTCTCACCTATCGCCTGTTGCGCTCGACTTTGTCGCGCAAGCCGGCAACAAGCGCCTGACGGCTCTTTGCCTCGAATCGCCCGCATTACAGTTCCGCATCCGGGAGAAGAAGAACGCACGGCTGATAGCAGCGCGCTTCGTCACAACTGAAAGACCGTACATTAACACGTTACTCGGAACTGCTGTGTGTTGGTCATCTTGGACCGACATGGATGTGGACTCAGCTTTCGGCGAGTACGTCGAGCCGGCCTGCACGAAGAGTATTAATCCGTTCAAGGACGTAGAATACATGGAGATGAAAGGCGGCCTGGACTGGATACTATATCATCTCGAGCGCGACACCGTCATTAGCGTCAGATATCGCAACCAGACCGACGCCATGCAGAGGATCGCGACTAACCTCGGATTGTCTATTCCTTCGTCCTTCACGCAGTTTGCACTTCAACCTGAATTCGACCGGTGGCTTCCGAGCACCGATAGCTTCCGCGTTGGAAAGTTCCAGAAGATCCGCCGTCCGGTGCAGGAGGCCCAAGGCTACCTTCTCGACTTCCTCGCAGATGGGTTCCAACGCTGGTACTTGTACTTAGCAGTAGACGGCACACATGCTATCTTCATGATGCATCAAAGAACCTGGACAGCGGGTGTATTGAGGGCCTCACAGGATGACCATCTGCTCACGGAGCTCGAACGGAAGCTAGGAATCACCATGATGGAGGGAGCTAAATTCCAATGTGCCGAGCTCGAGGGAACGTGCTTTGAATCGTGGTTAGCCGGGCATTGCCTTCAGCGTTTGGCGTCGAGTGACTTCCACATCCCAGCTTATGGTGGGTGGAGAGAGCTCTCAACACCGGTGCTAACATACCTCGTGGGCGCATTGACCAAAGAGGGATAAGAGGCGGTCAGAAGAGGCTTAGTCCCATGTATTGAGTCTCGTGAGAAGGATGGGTGTTTGTACAACGATGTATATTGATCAGATAGATCTGGTTGAAGCCGCATGTTTGATCCACACTAAACATAGCAATCTCACGTCGACTATCATCTAGATAGTAAAGCATATTCTTGAAGTGTAGTCCGTGCGATCCTGTTCCTCCCCAGCATCCCCGGATGGTCGAAGAGGGATTGTTGGTGCCAGTCCTCGCCTAACTTCGTCGCGGCCTTTCTCTGTATAGACACCGACGAGAAATCGCAGTGTGAGATCTGGGATAACCTCCCAGCCGTCGAGTCGAGCATAGTTGAGGTGATAGTATGCCCTATCAAACATGCACTTCCGTGCGAGCCACGACTCAAATGACGCTCCCGCCATCGTCATCGAGAGGTCCTCAAAATCCGCGTCTGAGAGCGCTTCGACACCCATTTTCTTCTCAACCGGCGAGAGGGAAGGTCTCTCTAGAACTTCTGAGATATCAACCTCTTCATGAACTTCTGAGATACCGACCGCTTCGTAAACTTCTGAGATGCCCATTTGTTCGTGCTTCCAGGTATAGTCATTGGTGAGCATGCAGTGCCCGCCGTGCGTGTCGAGGAAAAGGTGCGTGCGAAATTGACGCTCAAAGTCGTTCCCAAATAGGAGAATGCAGCCCTCGAACGGTGTGAGGAAACGAGAGTCTTGTCTCTTGGTGCGGATCTTAACCAGTGGGGGGACGTCGGTCGGCCTACTGCGTAAGAACCGTGTATATGCACTAGGGAGGGTGAGGCCCAGTGTGCTGGCCTGCGCTTCGAGTTCGTTTACTCTCTCTATGGAATCGAAAGAATGGACTGGGGGGTACGTTATGTCGTCTAGACCGGCCATCCATTCGAGAGTCCCCACTATTTCCATGTAATCCACATGCTCGAATGGCGATGAGGAGTCCTCTGGAGGTTGACTAAACGGTCCGACCTCGTCTAGTAGTCCAACGATATCCCACATGTCCTCGTCTACAGGGCGACCACGTCTGCGTTCCTGAGGAGCGCCGAACAGTGAGACCATCCTACGCGCATTGACACGTTCGGCAATCCGCTGGCGTAAGGAGGGCACAGTCAAGCAGAGTTCCGTCAATCTCTTGTTGCACGTCCGCGCCAGGAGCTCGATCGCGGTCGGAGACAGGTAAGAGAGAATCTGAACGAGCGTTTCCGTAGCAAGGTCTAACAGAGGCATAGCAACGGACGATGAGGGTATTGGGGAGAAAGTAAGAGAGCACTCGGGAGTTTAAGGACTTGTCGAACGGCTTGAGCTGCCCGAAGCGATGCGTCGTTGCTCTCTGTGATTTGCAAACCCGATTTTGATAGGATCAAAGATAGATCATGGAAGTGAACATGTATGTTCAGACCCAAGAGCAAGGAAAGCGCGATCAGCGTGGGTGATGGGACGTGTCAAAAGACGTGACCGCGTGCCACGACATCGCTCACCTTGCCGATCTGTGGCGCAGGGCCAGCTCAACTTTGCCCTTGTCCCGCATCTGCAAGCCATGGCGTCGGTGCTGGTGCCCGTGCTCTACCTGGCTATCGTCCTCGGCAGTCTCCTCCTCTTCAGCTCGCTCTACCG
This sequence comes from Limonomyces culmigenus, assembly GCA_002233555.1. Lineage (NCBI taxonomy): Eukaryota > Fungi > Basidiomycota > Agaricomycetes > Corticiales > Corticiaceae > Limonomyces > Limonomyces culmigenus. The sequence continues at coordinate 25,350 of LCTX01000294.1, read as the reverse complement.
CGCCCGCATCGCCGGTACAGATCGCCCTTGACTGCGCGATACGCACACGACTGACGGCAAGCACAGCGAAGCGGATCGAGCCATACTTCCCCGCACACCCGACGCGGGACACATACGTGACGCTGCTGGGGCTGGACCCGCCCGCGGAGGACAAGGTGCTCAAAGCGGCGCTGGTGACGCGGGCGGCGACGGACGTGCAGCGGGTGCTGCAGCTGCGCGAGGACAAGCCGGCGCTGCAGGCGCTCCTGCAGAAGGGCTCGGTCGGCGACGACCTCTGGACCGCCCTCCTCGCCGCGGAGAAGGAGCTCGAGGCCGAGATCCTCGACGTCGTCTCCGAGGCCAACTCGTTCGTCCCCGGCTGGGGCCAGATCATCTTCGAGACCGCCAGCCAGATCGTCGCCAACGATAAGATGCGCGCCATGTTTGAGAGCACCCCGCGCAAGCGAGAGGAAGCTGGTCTGTGTCCAGAGACGTTGTGGAAATCATGACTCATTTGGGTCACAGCGGCGATCTACGGTGCAACTAGCCATCGGACCAAGCCCGCAGCCGCCCCGCCGACCGCCAGCTTCACACCTGCCGCCCCCGCCCTCACCAGCACGCCTTCAAACTCGAGCCAGACGCTTGTCCCTCCGCCATCGCTCACCAGCGGTACCCGCACCCCCGCGTCACCTGCATCCCCTACTACACCCCTCAAGTCGCCGCTATCCAAGTTCAAGGAGCTGGCTCCGCTTTCGGCGGTGCCGGACAGTGCCGCGTCGAGCGATGCCGAGAGCACCGCAAGCAGCCCCCGCTCAAAAGTACGCTAACCCCTCCGCCGCTTCCCTCCCGACCCTCACCTTCTGCAGTCCGCGAAGAAGAACAAGAAGAAGAAGTAGCCGTTCCTCTTTTGTATGTACACTCTGGGGGGTCGTGTATGCGTGTGCGAATGGTACAGCTAGGATTGCACGAAAGCCTACAATACGGGGATGTGGATGAGGGGGATATAGATACAACACGCGCCAGCCCGCCTCTATCCGCGGATGACGATCGCCTTCTCGCCGGTCGTCCGTGTCTTGCCAGACTTGTCGATGTGGTCGAGGCCGAGGCAGTCCTCGGGCGCGAACTTGTGGTCGTAGATGATGTCGTCTGTAAGGGTTTCCGTCAGCCGGAATGCAGTGTTCCACCAACAGGAAGCCCTACCGTCCTCGATGTACGTCGGCTGCTTGAACATGGCGACCTGGATGAGCGCAAAGCGGTACTTTGCAAACTCCTTGTCGGGCACGCCAATGCGCGCCTGCAGGCGGCGCTTCGTGTCCGCGAACGGCTCAGCGGGGCGGAGGACGAACTTGAAGGGGACGCCGTGCGTGCGCGAGACCTCCTTGGAGAAGTGGAAGACGCTGATGATCTTGTCCGCGTCGCCGGCCTCGGCCTCGTCGCGCGGGACCTCCTCCGCGAAGAGCTCGACGTCGGGCAGGTTCCCAATCATCTCGGGTCCCGTGAACTCGCGCTGGGTCTTGCCGTCGCGCGGGATCTCGAACACGCGGATGCGGCCGGTGCCGCCGGGCGAGAGCGAGACGAGGCGCGCGAGGTGCTCGGCGAGCTCGTGCACCGAGGACGTCTTGGGCAGCAGGAACGGGTGCGTGCCCTCCTCCTTGTTCTGCACGCCCGTCCACGTCACGCGCAGGCTCCGCTTCGTCTCGAGCTCGACGATCGACACGTCCAGCCGCTCGTACAGGATCGCCGTCGCCGCCGGCGCCGTGTAGTTCGGCGCGACGATCTCCTGGATGCTCGGGTTCAGCGAGCGCTTCAGCACCTGCTTAGCGCCCGCGGTCGTGAAGCGCAGCTTGATCGGGTCGTGCCGCAGGTGCTCGCCGACCTTGGTGGACATCTAGTAGCAAGTCAGCGTGGCGACGTCACGCGCGGCCGGAAATGCTACCGTATCGTAGTTTTGCTTCTTGCTGAGCGTGAGCTCGAACTCGGGGTTCGTCTCGCTGACCTCCTCGTACTTGGGGCGGAACTGGATCTTGACGCGGTTCTGGATGAACTCGTAGTACGCGATCGGGTTCGCGCACTTGCCCTCGGCCTCGAGGTCGAACGCCTCCTTCTCGGGGATGTCCGCCTGGAAGCACACGACGTCGCCGTCCTGGATCTCGGACTGCGTGAACGTGAGCTTGGGCTTCATGAGCTCGATCATCCCCGGCTTGATCTCCTCGTACAGCTTGAGCGGCGTGCCCGGCGCCCAGCGCATGCGCTCGTTCACGTGCAGCGCGAGGTCGCCGACCTTGCTCGCGCGCGCGACGTACGTGCGGCCCACGCCGAGCAGCGTCTGCTTGCCCGCGTCGAAGTGCTTCAAAAACAACATGATCTGGCCCGGCGGCGCGTCCGCGCCCTCGGGCACGACGTCCAGGTACAGCCGCAGGTCCGTCTGGCGCGCGGCCATGTTGTTCCGGATGACCTCGACGGTCAGCCCGGGCTCGTTGTCGGGGATCGGCGTGTCCGGCCGCACGGTCTTGTTCTGGCGGTTGACCATCACCCAGAGCCGCACGGCGGCCTCGGGCAGCCCGAAGTGCTGCGCGACGCGCGCCTTGAAGACCGCGTAGTTCTCCTGCTTGAGCACGCGGAACGTCGGGAGCTCGGACGCGGGCCACCCGCGCTCGTCGAACGCCGCGAGGTCGAAGCCCTCGTGCGCGCCGAACGTGTCGTCCGTGATCACCTTCGCTGTCAGGAAGAGGTGCTGCTCCTCGCGCTCCTTCTTCTTCGCCTCGAGCTGCAGCCGCTCCTCGTCGAGCCGGCGCTCTGCCGTGCCCCGTCAGCGGCGGCGGACACGCAGCAAAGCGGGGCACGCACTCAGGTGCACGGGCGTGTCCTCGTCCGTGAACGGCGGGAGCACGTCGTCGAGCGCGGACGCGCGGATGTACACGAGCATGTACGCGTTCGTGAAGCGCTTGATCGTGCGCGCGGGCGCGCGCGCCTGCTGCGCGGGGCTCTCGCCGAAGTTCTCCTCGAGGACCTCGCGGTCCGTGACGGGCGTGACGCGGTCGTCGTCGAACTTGAGCCAGCGGCTGCCCGCGTCGGGCTTGATGAGCGCAAAGTAGTGCCCGCCATGCAGGTCGCCCGCGTGCACGAGCACGCCGTGCAGGCGGTAGACCCACGGCGCGGAGCGGTCCGCCTCCTGCGCGAGGAACTCGCCGAGGTCGATCTCGACCGGGAACTCGTGCCGGTCGTTGATCTTGACCATCGCGTCGCGCTGGATGTCGTACTCGAACCGCTTCAGCTGCAGGTGCAGCACGGGCGGGAACGCCTCGAAGATGATCCCCTTCTTCGCGTCCTGCAGCCCGAGCCCCTCGGCCTGGTACCGGTTCTCGCCGTCGAGCGTCTCGACCGCGACGTAGTCCTGGAAGGACTCGTACAGGTTCTTCATCCCCTTGACGTTCAGCGAGATGTCTGCGTCCCATCAACACCCATGCTCTCCAGCTCCTTCTCCGCACGCACCGTTGAACTCCTCGATCCGCGACGACTCAAAGTCGACGTCGACGCACTTGATGTAGCTCTTCATCTTGCCCACGAACAGCTTCTGGATCGCGCCCTCGGCGATCGTGCCCTTCATCTTTGCCTCGAGCTTGTCCTGCAGTACGCGGTTGAATTCCTGGACGTCGTGCTGCAAGAACGAGTCGAGCGACTTCCACCCGAACGACTTTGTCAGCTCCGTCGTCCCTGCGCCTCCTCAGCCCCCGCCAGCACTCGCACCCGCACGCAAACGCACCGACGGGCTGGTCCGACGTCTGCAGGTGGTAGAAGACGCGCTGGAGCGCGAGCGGCACGCTCTCCGTCGGCGCGTCGTCCTCCGTCGGGATCTGGTACACCGCCTGCGCGCCGTCAGCGCCGGCGCAGAACCAGTTACTTGTGCATACCTACCTTGCGGAAGTAGCGCGTGCAGTAGAGCGACTGCAGGAGCGAGTTCATGTAGCACGTCGCGCCCTGGTTCTTGAGGCCGACGTACCCCGTCTCCTTCTTCGAGTCGTAGCTGCGCTCGCGCGTTAGTGGGTAGCGGGGGCGCATGCGGGGGGGCAGGCAGGCGCACTTGACAAAGTTGTGCCAGAGCACGCCCGTGGGGTCCGCGAGCACGCGCACGAAGACGGAGATGTCGGCGGTGTCGTCCTCGATCGTCGGCCGCGCGTCGGGCGCGGCGACGGAGAGCTTGCGCAGCTCGCTGAAGCGCGTGAAGCCCCAGTCGCTCTCCTCCGCGATGAACCGGTGGTGCGCGTCTGCCGCCCTCGCGTTAGTGGGTGGGGGAGAGGGGAGGGGGAGAGACGGACGGGAGACGGTGTAGACGGTCGGGTCGACGGGGTTGGAGATGACGAGCGCGAACTGCGCACAGGCGTGCCAGCCCTCGGGCATCGCCTTCGGGTTCGCGTAGTCGAGGTAGACGGAGACGGTGTCGTTCGGCGGGGCGTTCGAGTTGCCGAACGGGAAGAGCAGGATCCGCCTGCGCCAGCCGCCGTCAGCGCTGGACTACACCGGGGGAGGGAGGGACAGTACCAGCGATGCCCGCCGCACTCGAACTCGGGCGACGTCAGCTTCTTGTCGAGCTTGGACCAGTTGTTGATGCGCCAGGTCGAGACCTTGAAGTCGTGGACGTCGTGCCCGAGGTCGGGCATGTGCCGTGCCGCAAATGCATCATCTATGTATGACGGTCTGTGAGATATATGCACTAATATGCGAAGGGGAAGGCTACACACGATCGCGGACGGAGACGGGCTCGTCGACCTCCATCGGCGGGCCGACCGCGGCCTTCTCGTCGAGCGCGTCCATCGGCTCGCTCTGCGCGCGCGTCAGTGTCCCCAGCGGATCTCAAGCGCAACACACGCGGCGGACCATAGCATGCGAGATCGTTTGGGGATCGTGAGAAGGGCAGGCGAGCGAGGTGCTGATATGTCCAAGCAAGAGAGACTGACGCACGCACCACACCCGCGCCACGCGCGTTGTAGCTGACTCAGGCCCGGTCTTTTTCTCCCTCTCCTCTCTTCACCGTCGTCCCTGTCGTCGATGTCCCCTGCAATGCCCAGCCCAATTGCGCGTTTACCTACCGTCCGTCTCGTATTTCTCCCCGTGTGAACACCCACGCGATCCTTAGATTATCCGCCCGGGGGGGCCTACGCGGCCCCCACCCGCCTTGCGCTGGCCGACCGGCGGTAGTGAGTCAAAATCGTGTCAGATCGACGCCCGCGCGCACGGTCCCCGGCGTGCGCGTCTTGCGCTGCCGGGGGTGCCGGCGCCGGGTGCGCCCCGCCGCCCCCTTTCGGGGCTCGGCCTGCCCACCACGGGACGTCGTCGGCCGGGCCCCCCGGGCACTGGGTCCCACAGTCTCTCCCTTCATGTGCTGTGATGTCTGTACATACGATCATATACAAATTGCTGCAGATTGCGCGCGCGTTCCGTGATGGCGGCGGCGGCCTCGAGGCCTTGCGCCCCTCTCCCGCGCGATGAGCGGTGCGGCCAAGCCGTCGACCAGCCTCGCTTACGAGCGCGCCGTCCACCGCGCGTACGCGCCGCCCGAGCCCGCGAGCAACCAGGCCACCCTCGCGAGCACGAGCACCCGCTCGTCCGTGACCATTCGCGAGGTATTCGCGCCCGCCCAGCCGCCGCCGCGCCAGCCGAGCCGACCGCCTGCGCCGCGTCCACCTGCGCCTGTGTCTGCACCAGGGCAATCCTACACGAACGGGCCACCCTCCTCGTTCTACCCGACCCTCGACCCGCGCGCCGACCCGCGCTACACCCCGCGTGCCGACGCCCGCCCACCCGACGCCCGCCCTCCCGACGGACGCGACGTCCGCGTTCCCGACGGACGCGACGCCCGCGCGCCCGATCCCCGTGAACCTCGCCCTGCAGATCCCCGCGTGCCCGATCGTGCTGCATCCACGCGTCCTCCCCCAGCCCATGCGTCTGCCCAGCTGCCATCCACTCAAGGGTACCCAGCCCAACAATCTTCTTACCCGAGCCAACAACTCCCATCTCAGCAGCCTTCCTCACAGGCGCGACCCTACCCATCCTCCTCCCAGCTGTCCTCCTCCCAAGCGTACCCCTCCCAGTCCTACCCAAGTCAACAATCCTCCTCCCAGCCTCGACCCCCTGCACCATCCTCCCAAGCTTACCCAGCCCAACAACCCTCCTCTCAGCCTCGCTCCTCCCAAACCCCCACACGCGAAGACCCAACCCGCGAACGCCGCGCCCAAGCGCGCGACGACGACGTCCGCCGCCAACGTACTGCTGAAAGGGCAGGCGAGGAAGCTGCGTATCGCGCCGAGCTCGAGGCCGCGCGTGCGCGCCGCGAGCGCCGGCACGAGTCTGTCGCTGCGGATCCATATGGGCGATCGTCCCGAGCGCCTGATCGACACGGACGGGATGCCCCGCCCGTGCGTGCTTTCTGACGCTGAGTATATGCGGCATGTATGCTCACACACGTGCAGACACAGCCCGCATACAGCCAGCGACCACCCGAGCAGGATCGGCGCAGAGAGCCCGATCCATACTCGCGCGACGTACGCTTGCTATCGTGGTCATGATATCGACTGCCGGCTGACCCACCACAGCAGCCTCTAGACCGACACCCGCCCCCGACGAACGGCGCAGCACCCGCACGCGCGCCCGAGTACGACCGCCGCCGGGAGCCCGAACCCGCCGCACCATCTCAAGGCGTACGTGTGCCCCCAGCTCCGACCCATACCCGCTCAAGACAGCAACAGCAGTACATCCCACAGCAGCAGCAGACCCAGTCCGACCGCCGCAGAGAGCCAGATTCTGCCGGCTACCAAGCAGTAGGTCTACCTGCTCCGCATTCATGAGCATGCATTCTGATGCACACTGCAGCAGGCTCAGTACAACCAGCAGGCCTCGTATACACCGGCGGCGGCGGCGGCGGCCAAAGCACCCGAGCCGTCCGAACGGCGCAGAGAGCCGGACCCAGCCAGCTACCAAGTAGGTCTCATCCCCGTCTCAGGGCACATACATTGACTTGCCCTACAGCAGGCTCAGTACAGCCAGCAGGCTCAGTATACATCCGCGGCGGCGGCCAAAGCACCTGAGACTTCCGACCGACGCAGAGAGCCCTACCCCGCCGCCGCATACTCACGCGAAGCCCCACCTCAAGCCCCACAGCCCTCGGCGTACGGCTCGTCTGCCGCCTATCCCTCGACCTCGCGTCCTCCCGACCGCCCACCACCCGCACAAGACCACAGCACCCGCACGCACACGCGCTCAACATCGACGCCCAATTACCCCGGCGACGCACCCCCACACCGGCACGCCGACCGGCCGCCCGCAAGCCGTGCGCACCGCCGCGACGGCGCATACACGTCCGGGAGTGACACGGACCAGACCTCGCGGCGCGAGCGTGCGCGCGCTGCTGCGGACGTGCCCAGCCGCACGGCTGCGACACCCCGCCCAGACCGCTACGGGCGCGAGCGCGACGAGCCGGGCACCTCGTCCGCCGAGGAGCGCCGGCCCGCGGCGTTGCGGCCGGAGCGGTACCGCGACGAGCCGGGCGGGTCGTCTGCGGACGAGCGCCGGCGGCCCGGCGTCGAGGCCGTCGTGCAGGCGGGGCAGGCGCGCCTGCAGCAGCTTCTGCAGACGCCCGCGTCCGCGCCGCCCGCGCAGACGGCGTTCCGCCCGGCATACGCGCACGTGCCTGCGCCTGCGGCGAGGGCACCGTCGACGAAGGAGGAGGCTGCGTCGTACAGCGCGTACCCCCGCGCGGGCCCGCCGCCGCGTGGATACCCGGCCGCTGCGCCCCCGTCCCGCCAGCCCGAGCCCGCCATGCGTGTAGAGGATCCCCGCACCCGGCAGCAGATCCGGCGGGTGCCGGTGCCCACTGAGCCACCGTCCGAGCGCCCGACACCCGCCGGCGCCCAGCAGCCTCAGCCATACCCGGCGACGCCGACGTACCTCGTCAAGCCGTCACCCCCCACCGGGGCGTCAGGGTACGCCTCGCTGCCCGCGGGCACGCCGCTCCAGGGCGAGATCGTGCCCCACACTCCCGCATACCCGGCGCGGCCGCCGTCCATGGCGTTCCCGCCCCAGCAGCTCCGGACGCGCCGGCCCAGCGGCGACCACGGCGGCAACCGGATGTCTGCATACATGACGGACAGCGATCGGGAGCGGAACCCGCAGAACCCCTACTCGTCGGCCGACCCCCGGACTGCGTACCCCACCCCGCCCGGCCCGAGTCCTGCATACCCTATATCGACGAGGACGCCCGTGCAATACCCTGCCCAGCCCAACCCGCGAGACCCTGGAACATACCCCGCGCCATCTAAACCGCCTGCGCAATACCCACTCAGTGCACCTTCTCCTCAAGCCCACCCCGCCACAGCCACGCGAGACCCCGCATATCCGTCATCGTCGAAGCCGTCCGTCCTGTATCCGCTCGGCCCGCCCCCTTCTCAAGGACAGCGCATCCCAAGCAACTCATCTCGCCCACCGCCTCCTGGACCAGATTCGAATGCACCAAGTGCACAGGGAACCAGTGCTCGACCTGCAGTCCACCAGTACTCCCCTTCGCATGCCAAGCCCGCGGCCCCTCAGGAAACCGCACGAACTCGGCAGACACTCGCCGAAGTCCTCGAACGTCCACCAGGTGCTCCGACTCACCAGCCTCGTATCGGAAGCGACCCGCGGGAGAATATAAGAGCCACGAGTGTACAACTTCCGGTCAACGGTCTGGCTGGGCAGTACATGCCCGCCACGACCCAAGAAGTCCCTACGGGCCGCCGCTCAGAGGAGCAGCCCCCTACCGAACGACCCCAGATGACCCACCGCGTTACAGCGTCCGTTGACCGCACTGTGCCGCCGACGACCGTGCCCAAGCAGGTGGTCGCCCCGCCCGCACCCAAAGTCAAGCCGTCGCGCTCGACGTTCTTCCCCTCTTTCTCTGGCGGTAGCAAGGCGCAGGGCGAGGGTCCGGCCAAGCCGAACATGCTCGAGAAGGCTGCGGCGGTCGTACTCGCGCGGATGCGGACGACGTCGGGCGGCGGCCACACACCTGCGTTGACTGCCATGTCGAAGAGTCTGGATCCGGCGTCGAGCAGCGAGAACTTGGGCAGTGAGTGTAGCCACCCGGCCTTCACGTGATGTCTCACGCTGATCCTCGTATGCAGGAACGGGAAATCTGCCACCGCCCAGGGGGCTCGTCGTGCCGCCCACTCAAGACCCACCCACGAATCGGGAGCCCCCAACTCGTCTTCCGGTCGTCGAAGACACCTCATCTTCGACACCCTCCTCTGGCCGGCAGCCGTCATCTCGTCTTCACCCAACACATCCTATCGTGCATCTTGGCATCGGCGGCGACCCTCCCCCAAATGCATTTGCGAGCACCAACGCACAGCGTCATCTCGAGAAGCCGGACGCCTCGCCCTCTCATGCAAACGGCGCGAGGGTATCATCCTCTGTCCCTTTCGTCGAACCTCCGTCACCTGGGATGCAGGAGAAGAGGACGTCGCGTGCATACGTACAAGCCCCAGAGATGAATACAGCTACAAGTCGGCAGCCAGTCATCGCTGCCACGACCGTCGGCCCGCGTGCACCTGCAGTGGCATACCCCTCACAATACCCACCAGGCTCTGGGATACCCGCCGATCGTCAGATGACGAACGGTGACCATACTCGTCTAGTCATGCCGCAAGTCCAAGACGCTCCCTCCCCTGCTCCAATGTATGCCGGTGTCCACGGCACTCCTTCTGGCGCTCCCCTTGGACTGGGCCGGCCACCCAACACGTCCAACCAACAACCTTCTACTCACCCTGTAGCCATACAATCTTCCCAGTCCACCCAAGCAGCCCGCTCAACTCAATCACGAACCACCACGAACCCAGCACCCACGAACGCCACCACGAACCAGACGACCCCAATGACTACACCCGCTTCCCGTAATCAGCGTCCCGAGCTTGAAGCCACGCAGCCTAAAGGCCCGAGCCAGCCCCTTCCTCGTCGCACCCCATCCATCATGACCACTGACACTCGCGAGCGTGATCCATCTGTTCGTGCGCCCTCCCCTGTCGCCCCCTCCATAAACTCCGTCGTGAGGCCGCCGTCTGCTCCCCCCATGTCCTCGTCGCAGGTCTCGCTCGATCCCCGGAAGAAGGTCAGCGTGTTCGCCAAGATCTTCCGGCCGTCAAAGACCGCGTCGAAGGAGCCGCGAGTGGAGAACCCGCTCACCCGTGTGGTATCGGATAGCCCGGGCGGTCGCAAGCTCGTACGCCAGGCGTCGACGACGAAGCCAAAGCCGAAGCCGGGACCCTGGACGGCTGCTGCACAACGCGTTCCGCTGCCTCGGACGACCAGCAGCACTTCGACGGCGAGCAAGCCACCGTCGGCAACCCCAGCCATGAGCTATGCGGCTGCGGCTGCGGCTGCGGCCCGAGCTGTGACATCCCCCACTCAGCCCGGGCCGCCACCATCTGCGACTGCTGCGTCTCGCCCATCCACCACGTCTGCGACTGCACCCAAAGGGTCTTCCGACAACGTTGTAACGGTCACTCGCGCGGATCCCCCCAAACCAGGACGTCCTCAGCCGCCTATGGAGCGCTCATATCCAGCCGCATCTGCATTGGCAGCCACACCTATGCTGCGGAAGGCGGAGACAGACAACGAGGATCCAGACGCCACGCCGCGACCGCGTCGCCCCTCACTCCCAGCCGTGTCGTCCAAACAGGGACCTGGTGACGCAGTTCGCAAGCTGGCGCGTGCGCCGTCGGCTCTTCGCATCCCGCCCACCAGCGCCCAATTCGCGGAGAAGAAGAGCCCTATCAAGGTGCTCACAATGCGCTTCTTGACCTCCCAGAAGAAGCATAGGACGGTGTCTGCTGCGTCACTAGAGGCACTGGACGGCACGGTATGTGTCATTCCTTTCAGTCTCAGCCATCCCTAACTGTAAAATTCTCCAGCATCACACGATGATCAACACACCATCGACCTCGACGTTGAGCACCGCTTTCGCTGGGCCTCCCTCCGCATTTGCGCAGCGGGACCCTGCCGCAGCCACTCAAGTCTGGCGGAACGCTGAAGAGTCTACTATACGGGGGGTGACAACCGATCAGCGGCGGCGTCCGCGTCCTGGTGTCACTTGGGATCTGGAGGAGGACCCCCCAGAGGCGGAGCTGGAGAATCGGACAAATATGCGGTCCAACTCTCGCCGGCGGAGACAGAGTCAGACATGAGCTCTATCTTCTTGTGTTACACCCTAGCATACAAGCCAACTTATTGTTTCTTTCTTGCGAGGCTTTTTTGAAACTGAACCATCTGCGTTTTGTTCTGGTCGTTGCATCGCTGACGCCGAAACAGATGTTCAGTACTGTGGCTTCTCTTCTGGTCTTTGCAATGTGTAATCAGAATAATCATCCTACAAGTATCCGAAACTTAAGCATTCCAATCGGTGATACTGTCCATTGCTCAGTCGAGAGCTACCTCCACCCGCAGGCCGGACACGCTCGACTTGACACACCGCCCATCCTTGACGACAGCCTTGAGGTACTTGTCCGGTCGGCCCATGACGCTGATGTCCTCGAGCGGGTTGGCGCTCAGCAGGATGAGATCGGCAAACGCGCCCTCCTTGATGCATCCGACCTTGCCCTGCATGCCAATGACCTTGGCTGAGGTAGTGTTGTCGTCAGGGTTGGCTGACCCGTACACCGATAACACAGACGTACCAGCGTTGCAGGTCGCGTGCTTCAGAACCTCCTTCCCCGGAAGAACTTTTGCACGGAGCTCAAACTCGGCAAGTTGAATCTGAGGCGGACAGTCTGTCCCATACGCGATGTTCACGCCGGCGTCATGGGCCATCTTGATAGACTCGTACGTCCGCTCGGCAACCAGCTTTGCCTTTTCGAGGGAGAAGGGTGGGATCTTCTTGCCCATCGGCCCGTTCACAATGTACTACACCTGGCGTGAGCCAATGTTCCGAGAGCGGGCCCATTGCTTACCTCCTGGATGGTCAAAGTAGGCGTGAAATGGATGCCCTTCTTGGCCATGAGCTCGACGGTGCCCTTCTCGAGGAGTGCACCGTGCTCGATACCGCCAATGCCACCCTCGATCGCGTTCCGTGCGCCTTGATCGGTGTTGCAGTGCGAAGTAACGAGTGTGCCGCCCTAGATGAAGTAGGTTTAGCCCTTGTACCATCGTACATTCAATACACGCACCATCATGCGGACCGTGTCACAGATAGCCTTAATCTCCGGCACGGTGAACTGGCTGGCGTCGAGCTTGTCATATGGCGACAACACACCGCCCGAGCTGCAGATCTTGATGTGATCCGCTCCTTGGGACATGATCTTCCGGGCGACTTTGAGGCATGCATCGGCTACGCGGCGCAGTCCTCAGCGCTGATCGTCTCCTTCAAGTCCCGAGAATATCTACCTCCATCAACGACCTGGCACTGGGTGTTCGAGCCCATGTACTCAATACCACCGTTGGATACGGGCCGAGCATCACGGTCAGAGTCATCACCTGACTCTCTGTTCAGCTTGAGATGATAAAAGATAAGAGGGAAGACGAGCCGTGGCCGCCGGTCTGGCTGAGCACCGGCCCTCCCACCAGCAGGCGCGGGCCGGGAATGAGCCAAGATGCAGTGGCCTCCCTGTGGCGTCTGTATGCGCCCCCGACGTCCCGTACGGTGGTAAACCCGTTGCTGAGCATGGTCCGACAGGCGAATGCAAGGTACAAGTCGTCGAGACCCATCTAGGTGTGCACAAAAGTGAGAAGTTGCGAGTGTTGCGATGCAGGAGGGGAAGCGTACGTGTTGGTGGCCTGGTCATCGGGTAAGCCTGACTTTCAAAGGTAGTAACAAAACAATGAAAGCTCACAGTCAATCAAGCCGGGCATCATGTACAGACCACCGGCGTCGACGCTGGTGAAGCCGCTCTCCTGCATGTCGGCCTCCTTACTCTTCGTTATGGACACAATCTCGCCCTTCTTGATTTTGATAGTCATGTTGGGGATGATCTTAGAGCTCTCAACGTCGACGACGTTGACGCCTGTATTACCTTGTTAGCCCGCAGGACTTTTGACAAAACCGCCTGGAGGGGACATACCAACGAAGCTCGTGGGCTCCTGCTCTGGCCTCTGCCATGGTACATCCAACAGGTCATCGCCCTCCTTTAACGGCCAAGACTTGAAGAACTCGGGCTTCCAGTCGTGCACAGAGCGCCCGCCTCCCTTCTCCTTGGCTGCACTCTCGACAATCTCGAACGCGTCTCCAGGGCGAGTCTTTGGGTACTGCCCGCTGGGCTTGGTGCCAAAGAGGAACATGGTGGAGAGAAGGCAAGCGTGACGCGCGTTGGATGATCAACGATGATGGCGACAGCGCGGTCGACCCCTGCTGCGGGCTGCGGGCCATGGCATCATGCATCATGCGGAGGAAAGCTGTCAGTATACTGCATCTGCTCTTCCTGTTGAGCACCGCTTTTGCGCACCCTCAGCGATCAGCCTTTGACCCCGTCTGAGCCACTCAAGTCTGACGGAATGCTGAAGTGTCTACTATACGCGGAGCTCCAACGGAGCAGCGGTGAAGTGCACGTCCTGGCATCACTTGGGATCGCCGAGGGACCAGAGTAAGAGGCCTCTCACCAGCCCAGCCATGTCGATAGAACGGCCGAGCAACGGCTCCCTCGTTCGAACTCTGGCGATCCTATTGAGCATCATAAAACCACAACTCTCTTCGAGCTCTGTGTCTTCGATACATACGAAGCGAGATCGGAAGGCACTGGAGCGACTGGATCGCTTGTCGCTTTCCTTCGTCTCCCTCGGCGTCGGAGACGTGGTAGCTATCATCCCCGAAGTGACTGAGCATGAAGTTCAGATATCCATAGCATCTTCAGAAGAAAGTGTCTCTAGGCCTGAGAACGATGTGGCTGTCGAGGGTCAAAGCCACCCCGAAGGACCGCCGGGGGCCAATGACGCTATGGATGCTACCGAACCGGTGGGGCTATACAAGCGCACTTCCGAACGTGTGCACGTCGGTTATGATACAGAAGAAAAGAAGGCTGAGGAACCCAAAACGTACGTGTCACGTTTACTCTTACATGAAGTATTAGCTGACGTACCTTAGTCGGTCAAAATGCATGGACACGCCGGATTGGATACAGAGGTTCATCTTTGCCGCATGGGTACGATATATCTCCAATTTCTACGCTCCATCGACTGAGAAGTCGCAGGTCTCCTTCCCGGGTTGATCATCTAGGTAACATCCCCGCATACATAAACTCGAAGATTTACCAAGACCTTCGATCAACCGAGTTTGAGTGCTATACC